>JASANP010001019.1:0-51092 GCA_030849625.1 Wallacemonas sp. TrypX
CCACAGCTCCGTCAGACTCGCGCGCATCGCCGCGTCCTCGGCCTCGTGCCGCCGCACGACATCAGCGAAGTCAACACGCCCATTTGACGGTAGCTGTGTGTGAGTGTGGTCTCCGTTGATCACGTTGGACTCAGTCAGCGGCATGTCACCGTGAGCCGTTGATCTCTCCCATGCGAAGTGCGCCTTCGTCTAATCTCAGCTGCACAAGGCGACCACAGTAACCGAGGCTCTTGAAGAGGGTATGCAGATGGGCGAAGATTGGGACAATGGTAGGGGGGGTCGAGTAGAAAAAGCGTATCGCGCTGCATTCTGCGTCACGACATGTGGCTCCGTCGGCGTTCACGAGGGACTCGCGGGCATGTCAGTTCACCAAGCGCCTCGCGCGGGCCAAAGAGGGGGAGAGGAACGCTGTGCCATACCCGCTGTGCGCACCGCGTCGGGTGGACGTGGCTGATAGCCGTGGTGAGAGGTGTGCGCCAGTGGCGCAGACAACGCGTTGCCTTCTGTTGCCTTCAGTGCGTGGCTCCTTTCTTGTCAGGTTATCGGGCCTTCCTCACGGTTTGGACGGCGGTGCGCGGAGTCAAGCGTGAAAGTCGGCGAATAAAGAAAACGAATTGAGTGCCGGTGTCGCAGCAAGCACACGTACGCATACACACACGCGCGGGCGTACAGGCACGCTGGACAGAGCCAAGCACGGAGTTTGAAAGAAAGATACGAAATGGCGAATCAAGAAAAAAGAAGAAAACACGCGGTGACGACGTGGTTCCGTCCTCCGCGGATAGCTTCAGACGGCACGGTTTGGTTTTTGAGCCAACGAGAGTGTCGCGGTCAGTGGTGGCTGCCGTGGTGGTGAGGCTGGTCCACCTCCACAATGGCCTCCACCTCGACCGCAGCGCCAAGGGGCAGCTGAGCCATGCCGACGGCGCAACGAGCGTGGCAGCCAACGTCCTTGCCGAACACCTCCACGAGCAAATCAGAGCAGCCGTTGGCCACAAGGTGATGCTCGGTGAAGGTGCTGGTAGAGTTGACGTAGCAGGTGATCTTCACGATCTTCTTGACGCGGCTGAGGTCCCCGACGGCAGCCTTGATGCCGCCGATGAGGTTAATGCAGCTCACGCGTGCGGCCTGCTTGCCCTCCTCCACAGACATCGTACCAAGCTGACCGACAATCAGGTGGCCTGTTTGGTCCTTGGGGAGCTGACCAGAGAAGTAGATGAGCGGGCCGCTCTGGCAGTACGGAAGGTAGTTGGCAGCGGGAGCTGCGGCGCTGGGGAGCGTAATGCCGAGCTTGGCGAGGTTAGCTTCAGCGTTGGCCATGGTTTTTGTGGTGGAAAATGGGCGTCGATAGGCGTGGAGTAGCTTGTTCGTTTTCGAGAAACTGCGGTCACCGTCACCAGGAGAAGACGAAAAAAAGAAAAAGATGCGTTGGAGAGTTCAGTTCGATGAGGAGAGAGCACGAGATGTTGGTGAGCGCACAGTAAGGTAATGCATGCTCGTCCCTCTGAAGGAGAGAGAGAGAGAGAGAGAGCCGGTGTGTCGCGGAGGTCCTCGCGCTGATCCCGTGGTGTCACGATCAAGAGGTTGAGAATGGCCGCTGCGACGCTGAACAAGTGAAGAGTTTCTTGCCAGTCGCAGAAGATGTGTCTCTGTGTGTGTGTGTGTGTGTGTGTGTGTGTGTGGCTGCCATGAGGGGTCAACGGGCGGCTCTGGAGGGTGCTTTTTTTGCCCTCCGCTTAATTCACAGCGGTTGCAGGTTCGGTTTAGCACGTGCTTACAGGAGTGGGGGAGAGAGAGATATAGGGAATCGGAGAGGCAACGACGCACACCATCTGCAACAGCGTGAAAACCAATCAAATTTTTGCAAAAGCTGCGTAACACCGCCTTCCAGGTAGGCATAATCACTCTGCGGCGTTCTCCTCATTCTCCACGCTGCCATCGCTCTCGTCGTCGTCGTCGTCCGTCTCCGCTTCCAAGTCGACAAACCGCGCCGCACGCTCCATGTTCTCTTCCCGGCGACGGCGTTTGCGTTCTTGCTTTGCCTCGTACGTGCCATCCAGGCGGCTCTGCAGTTTTTTGGCGCGTCCAATGAGCTCGTCAACCTTTGCCATGGCCTCCTCGTCGTCGATGCTCTCTAGCAGTACTTTCCTGACGCGAGAGCGCAGTTTCTCGCTGGCATCAGCATCCCCGAGTTGGCGCAGGTTGAGGATGAGTTTGATAATGTCCAGCTCCTGGCTCGGGTCAATAGCCCGGGCTGGTGGCGCGGAAGCGCCGTTGGAACTCATTGTGCGATTCGTCACGAGGAGTGTGGTGGCGAGGGGGGGACACCACAGGTGGAATAAGCGAGTACCACTGTTCCATGAGTGATGGGGGTTATGTGTGCGTGTGCGTGTGTGTGCCGCGAAGGGTGAAAGGAAAAAAGAAAGGAAGCAGGAGGTAGGAATGAACGCTCAAGGGTCGTCCTGGCGTAACGTCCAATGCATCAGAGAGCAGGACAGCACAGTCATGCACTGAGCCTCGGTTCACGCACAGGCAGTCGCCTAATCGACGAGTGGGCGTGGTTGTGCGCGAGGTGCAACGAAGAAGCGGTGGGCAGCAGGCATCTCGAGGCTCCTCCTAGAAATGGGTGCCTAGTTTTGAGGTGGGCTGCGCCAACGTGGAGCGTGATGGATGCAAGGAGTTGGGACATCACTCGGGCTTTGCGAAACAAAAAGCAAAGCGAGCGTGCCATTTGGATGATAACAAGATGACGCAAAGGTCAGTCAGCCTAGCGGGCCAGCCAAGGAAGCAGGAACAAAAAGAGAAGAAAGGGTGGTGGCCTGACTCACACAGCTACGGCGCGTGTTGAGGTGAGACTCCCCCAGCCTCCCCAGGTCTATCCAACGCTTCGCTTGACAACGTGCTTTCGTCGTCACTTGACTGGATAGGCACTGTAACTCCTTTTACAGAGCTGAGCCACTGTGTCAGGGCCGTCCAGGCACCCTCCCGAGAGGCTGTCTGGAGCCACTGAGGGTCCAGAAGGCAGTCAAGCAGCTCATTGACTGTGAGCGCAGTGTTCTGCGTCACGTGGTCCACGACGGGCTGCATGCCGCTGACATAAGGGAGGTCAAACGGAAAGTAATGAAGGTGCTTCTCGGCCAGCCCGCACGCGACCCACTGGATGAGGAACTTGAGCTGGACGTCACCGCCAAACACCCCGCAGCCCCAGTTTCCGCCAGCCACATCCACACTCGCGCCGGTCGTTGAGGCGAGTAGCCCGCTGAGCAGTTTCTGAATTTCACGCTTCACGGCGGCAGGGGTAAACTGATGTGCCGCCACCGTGTAACGAAAGTCAAGTGCGTCCACGGCGACGAGGGCCCCGGCCAAAAGTCGCGGCATGCCCACGCAGCCAGCGTATCGAATGTCGCGTCCGTACGTGCCTGCCCTGATGGCCGCGTACTGTCTGTGCCCAATCACCACAAGCGCCTCATCGTCGCCGAGTGGGTGGTGAAACCAACGCAGTGCAATGAGCTCGGGGCACTGAGCAAAGGTGATTTCCTCCTGAACGCAGCCGTCAGAGAGTGCGCCGCCACCGATCCAGCGATTGGCAAAGTCCAGACGAAGCATAGTGTCCTGGTCGTCAATGCTTTCGCCAAGTTCGTGGATGGTGCATGGCAAAAGCCGGTGGTCTCCAGTTGCCCGACGAGTCGAGGTGAGTGGCGGTGCGCGCGAGCGAATAATTGTGACCGCCGGGGGCTTCAGCAGCACTGATCCTGTGGGGTTTTCGTGTTCCTCCCTCGCGAGTAATGCAAAGTAGTCGAACAAGAGACGCAGCTTCGTGATTTCCACGTAATTGCGTCGATGGCGTGCCCTGTGAATCTCTGTGAAGGTGATCGAGGGGAGATCATCTGTGCCGGGTGTGTCGCGCTCCTCAAATGTGCAGAGGAAGGCATTGGCGACAATGCTCCACAGCTGCACACGCGAGAGCTCACACACTGGCATGTCCACAGAGATGTGCGTGACCGCGGTATCGGGCACGTGTGGGCCACCCTCAGCACAGTGGCGCTTTGCAGCCGGCGGGCCTGCCACATTGGTCAACGCAAACAGCGTGTCAAAGCAGCTCGCGGCGCGAATGGTCGGGCGCAGCACCGTCGCGACAAACTCGCCAGCGCTGCATTCGTGTGTTCTCATGTACACACTTATGGCGGTCGTCAGTGCCGCAGCGGAGTGGAGGCCGACCAGTAGTTCACTGGACAGGCACGCCGCGACGGCCGCATCCGTCGGAGGGTCTCCTTCGGTGAGTGCCAGCAGCTTCTGTACCCGACCGATCCCCTCGGCCGTCGGTCTCAACAGCAGCTGACTGTCCATGTACGGCTCAATGCGCCAAAAAGAGAAAAAAGGATGTGGACCAGGTATACACACAACGGAAGGTGGGGAGGGAGGCCAGAGTCGTCTGTTGGGTTCGTCACGATAAGACTGTGTGAGCACACGCGTGATGTTCACGGTGCGGTAGGGAGAGAGATCGGTTTGCGAGCCACAGCGTTTCGCAGCAGCCTCGCGTCCTTTGCGTTTCCCACTCTCACGCGCTTCACGTGAAATGCGCAAGAATAATAGCGCCTGCGTTCGTCCATTGTTGTTGTCATTGTCACTGTGTTTGTGAATAAGGCGCGTGCCGAGCCGCCGCAATACGCAGCACAAAAGATACGTGTATGCCTTTGACGGTCTGCGTTGCGCTGGGTGACGTCCACTGAACTAGTCACGTGACCTGCTCCGGTGCGGACGACTCCTGGAGAGCGGAGGCCAAATCGTCGACCTCCTGAATCTCAGTGGACGTGAAGGCATTCGTCCAGCAGTCCGTGAGCGAAAAGGCACCGCGCCGAAGGCTGGTCAAGAGCTGCAGGTTGGTGGTTGCGTTGATAATGGCATGGCGGCAGCGGCGCTCGTGCACCAGGTCTGCCCGACTGAGCGCTTCCTGCAGCTCGAGTTCGAATAGGGCGATGGCTTTGGCCACGTCACCGTTCCACAGGTGTGCCCAGCCGATGAACACGCGTGACTTGCTGGCGATGTCGCCGTCGTGAACCACCTGCGTGGCCAGGTAGTACAGCGCCATGGCACACTGGAGAGCTTTATCTGCTCGCCGCAGAGACGCCCAGCCACCGCCAATTGTTTGGAGATGGGCAATGCGGCATTGCGCCACGTACTGCCGTGTCACCGCTGACTGGGCATACAAACCCCACGTGAGCGTGGCACCTGCGAACGTGATGCCGGGTAACGGAACAGCGAGGAACACACCGCCGTTCGCCACTGTACCGAGGTAGAGAGGCGGCACTGCGCAGTGACGCCAAGTAGACTCAAGCGGCACGACTGCCGCTGTGGCGATGGTGGTGAGCACGTACACGGCGAAGGCGTCTTCTTCCGGCATGTGCTCAGCACGATTGCCGTCCCCGTGATCCTGGCGCTCGTTCACCAACGCGCGTGTGCGATGCATGGCAATCAGTGCGCTCGTGAACGGATCACGAAGGAACACGAGGGAGTTGTTGGCGTGCATGGCACATGTGTGGAGTGCAGATGGGGGAGAGGTCTATCCCGAAGGGATAGCAGGGCGAAAGAGAAGAAAAAGGATTCTCTGCTTGTGTGAGGTGCTCGCCACCTCCCCCAAAGACTGTGCAACGAGAACGGAGAGTTGGGGCCCGGTAGGAAGGCGTCTCTCTGAGAAGCGAGCAACGAAGCAAGAAGACAGAGTCAAAAAGTGGAAAAGAAAGGCATGAGCTGGCCGTAAAGCGTACACAACGACGACTATATGAGTGCGTGCACAGGCAGTGAACAGACACCATTGTGAAGCCAATGCGTTCCCGACACACACGCACGCATACACACATACATTCCCGCGCAGAGCGGATGCGTGGATCGATGTCTGAAAATCAATACAATGACTGTTGGGTGGTTGCGCACCCATCTTGGCGTTTTGTGTGTTGCTGTGGTTGAAAAGAAATGCAACGGTATTCGCCGGCTGCTGGGTTGAAAACAAGTGGGAGGGGGGAGTCGTGAATGATTGACTAACAGCAAAAAAAAAAATCCGAGTACAGTTCTCGGTGAGAGAAGTCAAGAGCGGAAGGCGCGCACGGCGCAAGAAGGAGGCGCCTTCCCAGAGATGGCCTTGCCGTTGCACCTGTCCACGTTACTGTCGTGCCGTCGTTCGCGACGACAGCTGTGCCTTTTCAAGAGCTGACCGTAGCGCCGCACACTCTGCCTTCATGACTTGAACACTTGCCGTTGCACTCCGCGTGCGGCTGGCCGCCCAGGTGAAGCTAAACCACACGGTGCACAATGCGAAGAGCCCTGCACCGTACATGACTTGACGGCATGTTGATTCCGCGCTAGCTTGAGCAGCCATGCTGCCATCCTCAAGTCCGCACGCGTAAGCCTCTTGACACAGACGTTGAACAATGTCTGCATCGAGACTATTCTGAGGCCTGTCTCTGTGACTGCCAGTCAACCCCATTCTTTGCTGTGATCAGCGATGCCGTAGCAGTGCGCGGCGGCGCGCGAGCACACGGTGGCACTGGTTCCTGTGCTTAGGAATGCCTTGTGGGAGAGCAGCTGTGGGTGTCTCACAACAGCAACGGAAAAACAGAAAACCGCACGGGTAGGGAAGAGTGGAATGGAAAAAAAGCAGCACAGCGTGACTTCGTGTCTGCCTGCGCCGACTCGCTGACCAGCAGGGCGCCAAGAAGCGAGGCAGACTTGACGTTGGTCGTTGTGTGATGTGGATTCACATAGGTGAACGAGGTAAGAAAGCTGTAAGAACAGAAACGGCCAGGCGCCATCGGAGGAAGGGATACACTACATCAGCTGCTCTGCGGCAGAAATCAAACTGGGACGGTCGCACAAGTACGCAAAAAAAAAAATGGAGGAGCACGGATCAGGTCAAATAACGTACATGTATTCGGCGACAGGATCGGCCTCCGCGCGCCACTTGGCTGACAAATAGAGATCGTCGTGGGTAGAGAATGGGCGTGCAAGTGCAAACAGCAACGAGCGCGTTTTCGCGACAAGGCAACGGACAGCACAGCCTGTGATGCGCAGACAAACATTCGTCACGCTGCCTCCCCTGCCGCTGACGGTGCTGCCTCCCACCACTGAAACTGAACTGCGGGCGTACACGGACACAAGAGGCTCCATTCCGAAGACATCACCATCCGTGAAGGAAAAGGGAGTAAAACGGCCGGTCACGATACGCGCCCGCTCCTCACCCGGCATAGCCAGGAACGTACCGTGGCATACAACAAGCAGTTGACGTGTTGGGTCCTGTGCTCTCACGACCACGTGTCCAACGGCGGCCTCAACGCGCACAGCGCAGGTGCACGCGCGGACTCTGGACCACAGGTCGACAGCCTGAAAGAAGGGCGACGATCGTAGCACAGGGATGTACGCGCTGACACGGCTCTCCCAGTCCGCGCGCAGCGTCCCGCAAGCTGTGAGTGGAAGGCAGTAAACGGTACCCTCCTCTTCGAGAGAAAGGTCACATCGAGGGAACAGCACGTCTGCGTACGTGTCACCGAAGTAATCGCCTCGCCGAAGAGTGAGTCCAAGACGATCCACATACGCGTTGATCGCGCCACTTTTGATGATAAAAAGGTGGTGACCGTCTCCGCGAACGCCGTCAGGACAGCGCGCGATCACCTCGGACACTGTCATGACTGACGCACAAAGAACCAATTCGCTCATCGTCTCCTCCGCCAAGACAGAGCGAAAACTAGCCGCTTCCTCTTCCAGGACGAGTCTCAGCAACTGCTGCTCGCGTAGCGTTTTGCGGTCCACGCGGGGCAGCCTGGACACGCAATCAGGGACCTCTGCCAGCGGCAGCGGCGGGGACGGGGACGCGAGACCAGCTGCCATCTGTCGGCTCCGTTGCGTCAGCGTCCTCTGTATCTCCGCGAGCAGCAACGGATCCACATCGTCGTGGTCAAAGTCCATCACTGTGATATGCGGTGCCTTCTGCACGGCGGTGAGGAGTTTGTACGCGGCGTGGGAACCAATTGGCTGGCCTAAAAGAGACACGCGCTGTAGGCGAGGTAGAGCCAGCATGGTGCGACAGAGCTGTTCAACGATGTCGTTGCCGCTGACACCGCTTTTGTGCACAAAGGCATCCGCCGCATACCACGAAGTCAGGTTGGAGAGATCCAGTTCCTCAAGGCGAGGCAGAACGGCGACAAGCTCCAAGAGTGGCAGCATCCCACGCGAACCGACGTGAACGGGGCCGCCATCGGTGGACTCCAGTTTAAAGACGCGGCGCGACGCCAGCGGTGCGTCAACGCCAGTCTTGATTGGTGACGGTACACACTCTTCCAGGAGCCGCAGCACGGCGGTATTCGCTTTCCGCACCCGATGACACCCGCAGCGGTGGGTGTAGTAGGCAAACAGCTGGTCCTGTGTAGGTGAGCCTGGTGACTCGACCATGATGCGGCAGTGAAACCAGCGAAAGAAAGTCGAGGGAGTAGATCGAAGCGGCGACGGTGTGCAAACAAGGCACGAGGTCTACCTGCGAAGGACACAAAAGTAAGGAGAAACTGGGGAATGAATAAAATGATACAGGGAGACGCACGAGCCTGAGCAAGAGACGGCGGGTTGCTGCTTCAGTGGGTGGTGTCGCAGGAGGCGCGGGTGCGGCTAGTGGTGTCGGCGTGTATGCCGCCCAACGCAGGGACCGATTCGATCCACAGTGCGCGGGTGTTGACGTTCACCACCACGGAAGGTGAGAATAGACATGCGGTGTAGGGCAGCTTTGGTGAGTTGTTTGTGGACGTGTACATTGATTGTGAACGCAGCGGATGACGGAGCGTTGCGGACGCGGTGGTGTTCCGGGGTGGCGCGAGTGGCGGGACGCCAACAACCCCCCCCCCCCAAACTACTCTGGCACATTGGCGTGGAGAAGGCGCTGACTCACTCCCTGAACACCGCTGGTCGGCCGTCGACTAGGCAAATGCCGAAGTCAAGGTGATCAAGCGCGTCGAGACGGTCCTTGATGCTGTACAGCTTCGAAACGGCGTTGTTATCGAAGTCGTTGCCCCACAAGGTGACAGCGCGAAGGGCTTTACAATGCGCGATGGCTTCTGCCAACGCGTTCAGTCCCGCTTCGCCGATCGTGTTGCTCTCCAGGAACAGCGCGGCCAAGGCTGTGTGTCTGGCGACGCATGCCGCCAAGCTCACAGCGCCAACATCCCTCAAGCGATTGGCGCTGACGTCGAGGAGACGCATATCTTGCTTCCGCTCAAGCAGTCGGCCCAGGTGCGTGCCGGCGTCTTGTGACAACTTGTTGCCACGCAGTGATAGGCTGGTCACACCAGACGCACAGAGTGCTGGCAGCAGGGTCGCCAGGTGCAAGTCGACGATGCCGAAATGATTCATTGCGAGGGTCTCCAAGGTGCGGTTCTGGTGGAGTGCAAGCGAAAGGTGGTGAACGGCGTAGTTCACGTCGTCGGGGATCGACATGCAGGGATTGCCGATGTCTAGTGAGCAGAGGGTGCTGTTGGTCGCCAGACTGCCACAGAGCAGGACCAGCGCCTTCATGTCAAGGTCCGTGTTTTTCAGATCGAGCTTGGTTAGGTGACCGTTGCCTTGAAGCATACCCGCAAGAGCCACACCGCACGCACCACCGAGGCAGTTCCCCGCCAATGAGAGGTAAGACACGCTTGAGGATGCCTTGGTGGCTTCGGCAATCGCCACCGCACCGCCACCGTCAATCGCGTTGTGGGACAGGTCGATGGTGACAAGGCTGTTGAGGCCGTTCTGCATGGCCTGCGCGAGATACGTCGCGCCTAGAGAGGTCACGGCGTTGTAGGGGATCAGAAGATGAGCCAGGCCGTGGCAGCGTGTCGCGGCCAAGGTGACAGCACGCACATCATCATCGCTCAAGCGCCGGGAGAAGCGCTCAAACACGTTACCAGGGGCATCAAATGAGTCTCCATCCGCCGAGGGCAAGTCATCGCGCACCTCGACACCGGTCTCGGCACACGCCGTTTCGTAGGCTGTACGCCACATGCTTTGGAACGCGAAGGAGAGTACGGCTCGATGAAGTACTAACGTGATGAACAGAAGAAACAAGAGAGGATCTTTTAGCTTCCAGTGATTAGGGCATGCACACACAGGAAGCGCTTTCTGCGATTTGTGTTCGAAAAAGAAGCGGTGGGAGAGATTAACGTAAACAAGAAGCGGTCACAACAGGGCTGATTGGTTTGGAGAAATGGCATGACGGTCGCTCAATGCACACACTGTCATGCGAAGGTGGGCGGCACGTAATGCAAGTAGGAAGGTACGCGGTCCCGAATGGCCTGCCACAGCGATCTGCGGATGAAATTCACGTTTGTGGGCAAGTTCTCGCACTGCGGTAAGTGCACACGGGTGTACGCACAACTACCAAAAACGTAACACAACAAAGCTAATTGGCGGTGGCAAAAGAAAAAGGATGAACAATACAAAAAAAAATGATCAGTGCACGTGAACAAGTGATAATGAGGTGAGTAACGCAGGCGGTGGTGACGAGCACAGCGCCATGCTTTCTTTCCGTGCCAATGCAAGGTTTCTACCAGGGGATATTTCGGCTCGGCCAGGCACAAGAAATAAAAACGAAATCAAAAGTCACTCATGAGAAGAAGAAAAAAAAATCAGCGACGCGTAGCTGCTGACCGCTATCTGTGAGCGCAAGAGAGAAAAATGGCTTGAACGGAAATTCACGCATACGTTGTTCTGTTCACTCACGTCGTGTCCACTGTCGATCATCTACGCGTCAGAGAGAGGTGTAGTGAAGCGGAAAACAGAACACCTGTTTCAGCGACCAGGTCAACCTGGGGAGAATGACGGTGCCAACACGAGGCATGAAGAAGACACAAAGAGAGGACGGCTCTCAGTTAAGAAGGAAGAAAACCGGGAAACTCACTTCGTGTCCGCGTCAAGAGAACGCTTCGCGATGTTCACATGCTTGTGAATCGTAAAAACACGCACGCGAAGTACGCGCTGCAAACCTAAATAAGAAAAAAGAAAAAAATAAGAGTTGCGCACGTTCGGTTACGTGTTGGTGCTGTTGTTTCCTTGTATCTTTTGCCATATGTGTGCGGGTGTGAATCGCTGTCATTCGCGACCCAGACGAGAATGCTTGATCGTCTGGTCCGTGAGGGGCGATGCAGGGTCACTGGACGCGTCTCGAAGGTATGTCTGCGAACCGCGACGAGGGCTGGTGGTGCACCGGCGATGGCAAGCACGTGCGAAGGGTGGAGAGGGCAAATGAGTGAGGCACCGGTCAGCGCCTGTCGAAAACGGAAATCAGTCAGGGGGCAGTGCTTTGCCTGCGCGCACGTGCCAATGTTTGGGCAAAGGTACGCGTCACTTTTGAGGTGTTCAGAATTCATCGTCACCGCTCGAGTCCGAAGTGGGTGGATGGATGAGCAACGACTGGATCATGGCGTGCATCTGCTCGTTGAAGCGACTTGGCTGGTCAGCAAAGAGGAGATGTCCGGCGCCCTCCACCGTGTCGGTGGACACCCGAAATCCCATGCGGCGCATCGTGTCCGCCATGGAGAGCGACTCAGACCGATCAATCCACGAGTTGTCGGCGAAGAGAATACCAAGGGGGATGGGGTGAGGCAGGCTGCACGGAAGGACGTCGGCTAATGGGACTTTGGCAGCGATGTCCATGTGGCAGCATACCTTGAATAGGCTCTCGCCGACAGGCCGGCGCACGTTGCAGTGATAGATGTAGTCCGTCATGAGACTCGGGTCGTCAAGGTAGTCAGCCCACTGCCGCTTGATGTCGCTGCGGACGGATTCCATGACAGCCGGGCCAACGGGGCCCAGAGCGCGAAGCAGTGCCAAGGGGTTGAACTTGAAGAAAAGTTGACGAAGAATGCGAGCCGTGAGGGAGGCCTGTCGCAGCCGCTCAGGGTTACCGCGGTTAACTCCCCAAGGATCTGCCAGTGCGAGCATCTTCACCTGGGAGGGTCCGGCGCGAATTGCGTAGTGCGCGCAGATAAAGGCACCGAAAGAGTGGCCAAGAAGGATTACAGGCTTGCCGAAGTTCATCGCGAACATCCACCGTTCAAGGTAGCCGCAAAAATAGTCCATGGAGCCCTCCAGCGTCTTTGCGGAAAAGGAGCGCCGCACACTTAGTGCGAAGCCCGGCAAATCAATGGCAAAGACGCGATACCGCTGAGAAAAGAATTCCCAGTTCTGTGCCCACATAGCTGACCCTCCGGCGAATCCGTGGACCATGATGAGTATGTCGCGGTCATCGGCGCTCTCATCGGTGTTGGTGCCTGACTTGCTGAGACGCGTCCTGCCTTCCTCCTGAAATATGTCAGGAGACACCAAACCGTCGAAAGGGTCGAGTGAGACGTATCCGCGCTTGACGCTCTCACGCTGTGGGTTGCACTCTTCGTCGTTCAGGTGGCAGATATCTTCGGAAGAGAGTGTGTTCAACCCCTGAATGCGAGCCTGATAGTAGCGAAGGCCTTGCATGACGAGCTGCTCCGCCCGCGTCGTCTGGTGCGAGTCCGTCGCCATCCACGTGTAGAAATGCTTGCGGTGTGGTCGTGTACGCTTGGAGACGGTTTTGCGCGACACTTTTCCAGCACCAAAGCCGCCACCGACGGGAACACTTTCGGTGACCGCGCCGTCTGTGGCCATTTTCTCAGCTTGCGTTACTCTGAGAGCTCACAGACTTGCGGGTGGGTTTGGCAAGAAGACGTGAAGCAAAGGACGAGAAAAGTTGAGCAATCGCCAGCGGTGCACCTAGGCACCTTCCAAAAAAAAAAAAAAGGTGTGTGAACGCGCACGCGTGTCGGTGTTCAATGAAAGTGCCTGACACAGGAGGAGCGGGGCAAAATAATAGAGGGAAAAAGCGAAGCAACAAAAAGAAGCACGAAAATGACACAAAGCGCCAATGAGAAGCTACAGATCAGTGCAAGAACAGATTGAGGAGGAGTGTGTTGGGTAGATGGCGCACGCAGTGCTCTCTCACACACTCTACGTTGTGGAGGCCACCGAGTCGATAGTGAGTGGCGCTATTGAACGAGACCATCCGTGGTGTTCAGTGTCACCGGTTGCTATCGTGTGCGCAGACAGATCGTCGGTCTCGCCCGGTGTCTCAATGAGCACGTCGAACAGAGAACGAGGCGGGTTCACCAGCACTTCCACAGGCGCATGCGGCGTCGGGGAACGAGGTCGGGCAGCGGATTTCAAGGTGGGTTTGCCCATCTGAATGGCTCTCTCTTCCTTGTTCTGACTTACGAGCTCGATATGTTCACCAGCGTGCAACGCGTGTACATCGTGCGTGTGCACTCGCCTGCACAGTGATGAGGGTCAGCCATGGTGAGGCGACGCTTACACTGTTTTCTCTTCGTTGCACACACACGATGATAACGATCCAAGAACTACCTTTCAATGCGGAAACAAGCCAATAATTCAAAACCAACGCGCTAGAGAGGGAGAGAGACGTGCACATTCACGGGTAGCTTGACAGACAAGATAAAGCTGCTCTCCCTCTCTCTCTCTCACACACACCGCGCGTACCACAGCTTGAGTCAAGCGCCAGCAGGTGAGACCCACTTTCGGTGGCAACAACAAGTTGAAACAAACAAAGAACGTGAAACGACAAAGCAACCGACACAGGCTTTGGCCGCACTCTGATGTGGCCAAACGAACTGTGTGCGCCGTGTGTGCGCACGCGTCGCCGCCTGCACACAGCAGGGAGGGAGGGAGAGAGAGCACAACAATCAGAATTGGGCGGCAAAGGAGGCGGCGGACGCACGCGCGCTTACTGGCACATACCAATAGCAGAGTTTGCGCGGTTGTTCATCAGTAGAGCGATAATCAGACCAAACAGACCGAGGGCTTCGGCGAAAATGAGCATCAGAATCATCGGGACGAAGATCTTCTCGGTTTTGGCATAGGCGTAGCAGCAAATGTCACCTACGATGCCAATTGCATAGCCAGCAGCGAGAGAAGCGAAGCCCGCAGCCAGCCCGGCTCCGAGGTGCAGGTAGCCAGAGAACAGCGGGTAGCCGGAGGACTTCATGTTGTTGCACACGATGACAGAGACAATGAGTCCGTAAATACCGAGAATACCGGCCATGACGACGGGCACGATGCCACGCATCACACGCGCAGGCTGGACAATGCCGAGTTGTGCAACAGCCACACCGGCCTTGGCGGTGCCGTAAGCCGCACCGACGTTGGCCAGTGCCAGGGAGGCCGCCGCTCCCATCATGCCAAAGAAGAAAGCTTCCGGTTCACACGCGGGCTTCGCGGACATAGTGCTAAACGGTACAAGATGCGTGACTGAAAACACGTTAGAAGGGTGTCACAAGAGACGTCAAACGCGGAAGCAACTGATCACAGCTGATTTGCACGAGAAAGCGCGACAGTCACGTGTAGCCGAAGAGGGATCACAAGAAACAAAAACCTGGCTGTGCCGGAGAACTCGACAAAAGAGGGAGAAAGGCAACACAACAGGTGGAAGAGAAGGAGAAGATGAACGAAACATGGTAACGATTGCGAATTGTAGTTAGACTTCATGCTGACGGGTGTCAGAGAAGCGCGGTGATGGGCTGGACTAGTGTGCAGCGGCTCGGCGTGCTGTTGAAGAGCCTTCACCGACCAGAGAGCAAGCACAGTTTATGCGGGTGTGGATCCCATGATACAAAAAGGCCGAACGTCTGTGCGTGGAAGTGTCTCGACGCGCCTTCAAGCGAGCATACAAGCTATTAGGGGACCACAGCCTCGTGGACAAGAAAGGAAAACGTGGGTCGTTCGTTCAGGACGTCGCTCTCCTTCCTCCAGGCAACAGGCGCATGCGAAGGTGGTCGGTCGTGCCTGAAGTCACGCGTCGAGGTCGGCAGTCAAACGACCCTTCTTGACTCGGGTTGACGAGGACTCCGTGGTGGTCACTGGTGCGGTCACAGCCGGCACAGTGATGACTGAGCACCGCTGCACGACAATCGGTGAGAACAGATTTCCTTGTGCATCGGTTTGCATCTTTGAAATGCGCGTGAGAAGAGACAAGCCCGAATAAAGACGGCCGAAAATGGTGTATTCGTTGTCCAGCAGCGGTTGCGGACCGAGCGTGATCAGAAACCGGCCTGTCGCGACGGTGCCCTCTTGCACAGCACACGTGAACAGGCCAGCGCCAACGTGATGAAGGGGCCTCTCTTTCGACACTCTGGTCTCGCTGGAGTTCGTCAGCAAGCCGTACACTGTGTCTTGCTCGCGGCACTGATAGGCGTCTCCGAGGACGGCGAACCCCGGAATCATCTGACGGAACAGAGGGCCGTTCAGCTGGCCACTCAACGCCAAATTCACGAAAGCATGGCATAGTTCAGACGCGTGCTCGTCGTACAATTGGACGCTCAAGCTACCTTCGGACGTGTGCAACTCAACTACACGCACAACACTCATTTTCTCGCGTAGAAGACAATCCCTGCAAAGCTAAAGGAGGTGGAGAAAGGGAACAACGGAAAGATGAATGGTGGCAGGAAAGCAGCACGGTGACGCAACTTCGAAGAGCACCAATTAACGGCACTGCCACAAGAGTTGAGCAACGTTTCGGTTGCTTCGCAGCTCACCAGAGTGCAGTGTAACCGTGGGGGTTCACAGACGGCACAGCTTATTGGGTTTTTCAATGACAACGAGCAAAGTTCAGAAGAGGCACGTTCGCGTAGGCTATACGCGTACTGACGCAAGCAGCACGGTAAGAGCTGGGAGGCGCGGCGACGCACGGCGCACACAGTGCGGAGGGTCAGACACGGGGGACATACATCCTCAGCGTGTGGATCGGCAAAAGATTGGTTTTGACTCGGTGGTCCATCTGTAATCATGCCCCTCGCACTGTCACACAAGCACAAACACACTGCACAGCAGGGCACGCACGGTGTCTCATTGATCTCGGTTGGTAAAATCGTGAGGTCATCTCTATCCAGATCGCCTGTAGCAAAGAATTTATGTAGAATCATCGCCACCGTTCACACACACACACACAGATACACAACGCAGCACACGGATGCCGTCATGCTCTTTGGGGCGTTTCCCACGCAGCGGCGAACCAGCGTCACCAAGCGCATTCGAACCCCATCACGCGCGTAGCGAGAATGCCTGATGTCGGTGGCTGTCAGCCAGAATGTCAGGACGGTGAGGACGGAGAATTCAGAGGACGGGATATTGCCAGTTGTTCTCTGTTTATACAAGTGGGAGCTGATCCTAGCGATCCTAGTCGTACCTATTCTGAAGGTAGCTATCATGGAACGCCAAACGGAGAATGTGCAGCTTTTTGCAGCTGGGCGTCTCCTTTGGTGGTGATCAACGAAGTTGAGGAGTGACCAATATAGATGTCGGTGTTTTTCAGGTGATGAGGCAGCAAGAGCTTGTCACAGCAGTGGCAAAAGCAGAAAAAATCGCGAACAGATGATGTGGTGTGTCTTGTGATACCAGTGCGACCTGTGGCTAGTCACTGTCAGAAGAATCATTCGTAGGGAAGCAAAACAAGCGGGTCTTGCCATCCGCACCACCCACCGCCACTGATGCGGTGGCCTCAATCGCACAAAGACACGTCACAGCGACGTTGATGTGCACAGAGCTTGTGTAGTGTAACGTAAACAAGGCCGCCGTATCGCTGTCCCGGTGCGCAGCTTCCATCATCCAAACGCACACAGTCCCATCATCGTACCCGAGAAAGAGCATGTTGTGCGTGTCAAAGCTGTCGCAGTTCAGCAGACAAACGGCGGTCATCAACGCGTCGGCAGTCGGCACCGCTGTGGCGCCGCTGTCTTCGAGAAGAGAGCGAACGGCATCGCGAGCTAACACCGTGAGGACGGTGCCGTCGTTTGCAAAGAAGAACAGACTCTGCGACTTCACCGCAACCAGCACGTGCGGGTGTTGCAGAATGGTAACGTGGATAACGGGAGAGTCGTCACTGGGGCACGCGAAGGGTGTCTCAAATGCGAAGACAACGCCAAGCATCGAAACGCACCAGCCGCGGACAAGGCACCCGTGCTCGTGGAAGACGAGCAAGTTTCGGTCCTGAGCGATTTGCATGCCGACGACACGGTTTCGGGCAGCTGAGCCTGTGTGCAGCAGCGACTGAAAGCCGTAGCCTCCACGTGTGCCATTCCGAGAGAACACAATCACCGTGCCACTGCTTGTCCCAATAAACAAAATGTTGCCTGATGTAGTGGTGCACATTGCTGTATACTGGCCGCAACCAAAACTCTCGATGGTGGGGGTGACAGCCAGCAGGCGTCCTGAACCTCGCAGGTAGCACTGCACGGCATCTCGGCACGTGTCGTAGACAAAGAGTTGGGCAATGTTATCGAGCCCACCGGCAGCAGCAGTCTCCAGCCAACTACAGCTCAACAGCTGTTCTTGTGTGGCAACATAGATAAGCTGGCTCACTGCGTAGGTGCGGGAGCCAACAGAGGTCGCTGCATTTTGACTTGTAGCGCGAAGCTCACTCACGCGTTGACGCAAGTACTGTTGTGTTGTGGGAAGGCCGTCGGGGCTGACACGCACAGGGTGTGGTGTGTGGCCAGTGAATAGCTGCGGAGGTGTTTGGCCGAAGTTGTCGACCGACGCTACAATAGACTTGCGCTCTTCTTCGGTGGTGGCTCTGTTGATCGCGGCCTCGACGCCTTCACGATACGATGTGTAACTGAACACATTAACAGCTTTGGCCGCTTCTTCACCCTGCTGCTTGAAGCCGAAAATGAGGTCAATCCACTCGTTCAAATGTGTGCTGACAAACTCGCTTTCAAGCGCGAGACCGTTGAAGTGCACGAATCGGTGTGGCGAATTCAGAGCCCACGGAGGTAGCACCACGTTACCAAGCGGCACCCCATCACGGCGTACTCCCAGAGCAACCTCGTTTCGGTTAAGGAGGAAAGCAGCCGTCGTGAAAAACTCGGGAATGAGCTCCTTCACGTCGCCAGCGTTGCCACCGCTTGAGCTCTCCCACGCCTCGTGGACGCTATGAAAGAGACGGTCCGGTAGGTCCAACTTTCCACCCTGAAAGCCCCTTGCCCACGTTGTGAGTGGCTCCAGTCGCACCAGATAGTACATGACAATCGCACTCGTGCTGTAGTGTGTACCAAAGTGAAAG
Organism: Wallacemonas sp. TrypX; assembly: GCA_030849625.1. Classification (NCBI taxonomy): domain Eukaryota; phylum Euglenozoa; class Kinetoplastea; order Trypanosomatida; family Trypanosomatidae; genus Wallacemonas; species Wallacemonas sp. TrypX. The sequence continues at coordinate 18,116 of JASANP010001019.1, forward strand.
GGAGGTTCATCGCTGTCGCTGACCCAATCACGGTAGCGGTCTCGAAGGTGCTGAGCTCTCGCTGAGTCCAGTGCGCCGACGGGCGTATCGAGTCGACGGTACACGGAAGCATCAGAAAGATCCAGTTTGTCTGTGCTGTAGTTTGCGAGCACCCACGGCATGACGGGATACTGGCTAAGATCTGCCGTCGTGCGCGACGCGGCGTCGTTGAGCACAGTCAGGTATTGCCGGTTGCTGATTTCGCGAGAGACCCACCGCCGTGTCGCCAGTGTGAGCCTCGACCGCTTTGCCGCGATGGTGTCCACAGAGACACGCACGGCGCGCTCTTGCAGTGTTTGAATGAGCTGCTGTAGTGCTTGCCGAGAGAAGGAGAGTTCCTCGTCCAATACAACCACGAGAAGGCGGTCTCCGCATTCTAGAACAAACTCCACAGCTGCCGGCAGGTGCAGAAAGAGGCGCTCATGAACCTCAGAGAGGCTGGTGAGCGGAACGCGACAAATGGTCGCGCTCTCGGTGCCGGCGGTGTCAGAGCGCAGTTGGCGGTAATACTGGGAAAAGCGAAATGCTGCGGCAGACTGGGTGGCGCTTCCCGACCGTACTGCACCGCGGCTCGGCAAGAAGCGTCGGAGAGTGGAGTAGATTGTGTTTGCCTTGAGCCTGCGCGACTGTGTGGACGCTGTGTGCGGTTGGATGCGGGCAATGAAAAAGTCACCGTCAGGAGTCACCTGACTGCAGCGCACAATGAGGAGTTCGCGGTCGGTGAGAATGAGCGTGCTGACGTGGGATTCGATCCCCACAACATGGTACACATTGCCCACCCACAGCGGTGAGGCAGGTGCCTCGGTGCTGGCGAGGCGAGTCAGCAGGCTCACCGCGTTGCGATACAGTTTGCACGGACCGACTCTGGCCTCTCGACTCGTCGCGCGCATGGGAATACACGGTGGAGGAGGGTGTCGCAGGAAGCGACGAAGCGGTTGTTGACAGTAGCCACCTGGTGCACTCGCTTGAGAAGCCTCCGGCACCCACGTCGTTTCGCCGCTGGCAAGAAGCGTCCAGCTCCCACGCATCGCCACCGCTGTAGGCGACGAACCGCCTCCCTCGCTGGTGTTCGCGCGGCCACGCAGGAGAGCAGGATCGACGACAGTAGCCGTGCTTTGGAAGAAGCTCCACTCCTTGGCAGCGGCCTCGACGACCTCGTTCTGACGGTGGCGCAGGCGACGTAGCTCGTCGGCGCGCTGTTTTTCCGATGCGTTCGACAGCTTGGCGTGTTGGTTCGGCTCGGCGAGGGAGAACTCGAAGTTCAGTGGTTGCGCACGGAGAATTTGAAGGAACCCGACGTGAAATCGACTGAACCAGCGCCGGAAGCACTCCCACGTCGGGCACTGCACGGCGGTGACAGTAGAGGCCGAAGGTGACAGCAACCACGCATCAGACGCGCCATCGCCAACATAGAGAAAAGACACGCAGGGTGACTGTTGGTGGGCATTCAAGTAAGCGGTCCAGATCGCGCACAAGTTCTTCTCCGTTCTCTCCGACGGCGTAGGTTCCGTTAATATTACCAAGGTGAGCTCAATCAACCGCACTGCCACTATTTGAGCCATCTCGGCCGTCGGAAACGTGTGTGTGAGCAGCACATCACACGTAGAAGAAATCATGTTAACCGCAGCCTCCGCCACCTCGCTGTCCGTGCGGAAGTAGGACTTGTTGGCAATGAACATGAACCACTCAAACAGCGCTGTGCGTGCAAACCGCAACAGCTCCCTCTGCCGCTCGAAGCGCGTGAGTATCAAGCGAAAGTGCGCGGCGAGTGTTTCTGGTGGGGTAGGAAGGCCAGACACGAGGCGACTGAGTAGGTACTTCCCCAACGCCATGACGTTTTTCGCCACCACTGGGCTCGGTGCGTCGTTGGAGAAGGCATCGAGAGAGTGTTCGGTCACCTTGATCCAGATAGTACACAGAAAGGCAGCGCGTCGGTTCTCTGTTTCTGTCCCGAACGCAACAGGCCGAGCCGTGAGTGCTCGATGGAGCGCCAGAACAAACCCACTCAAGTTAGCCTTGCCGGCGGCAGCCGGCAGTGGGTCGGCCTGGCGAACGTAGTGGCACGCGTGGACGAAAAAGAAACTTTGGGTCGCGTCGAACACCTCATCCATTTGCGCTCCGGGCATGAGGCGGTCGAGGCACGGAAGGCTGCAGAAGCCAGCCTTGGATGCCGACCCATCCACGCCACTCTCGCACCCCAGTGCCTCTTCGTTGTCCCTATTGTTGTCGCAGTCACGGTCGTCGCCGCTCAGTGTGGTGGTTGCACTACGGCCTGGCACACCGTCTTCAGCTGGTCTCGCACGGTCCGGATCGTGAACCGAGGTGACACGCACCGCACTGAGAATGGGCCACATGAGCGCATCCAGGCCGTTCACAGATGTGCCCTGCGAGTACAAAACGGCACGCACGACGGAGGACGTCTCATACACTGATGCCAACCGTTGAATAGACAGCGAGACTAGGCGCGTGAGATGGCGGCGAAGGCCACCACTGGGAACGCACGTTGACGTCGCCGCGCCACTGCCGAGATCCATGATCATTTCGCCGCGTCCGCTGTGCCGCATGCGCACACAAAACAATACCGCGAGACAGCACCGCCGCAGCTTAGCCACACGCGAGCATGTTCTGGACGCTTGTAGAGCGAAGTGAGCCAAGTAATTGCCGGTGTCAAGGGGAGGATAACAGAGGGTACACTGGTCGCTAAGGAGGGCTTCGGACTGTGCCTTCACGAGCTGCAAAACCAAGGTCAGGAGAGGTGCGTACCGCTGCCGCGCGCACGTGGTGTCCCACGCATCCGAGAGAATGGCGCGTCGACATGCAACGTCCATTTCTGTTGGCAAGTTGCGCATGTGCTCGGCAAAGCCATCAAAGAACAGAGTGAGGACGTCCTCGTGGTGAGCGTAGCGGCCGAGTGCTTTGCCAAAGCAGACGGTGCCATGCTGCACGTGGCGGGAGCGGAACTGATCGCTGCGGTGAAAGCACAAGACAAACAGGCGACACGACAGCGTGACAGTCACGGGATGAGAAGCGGCGGAGACCATCTGAGAAAACCAGCACGGAGGGACCACCTCGCAGATCTGGTCAAGCAGCAGCAACGAGGAGGGAAGTTGTCTCGCCGTGGCCCCGACACCGCTGTCTGCCGTCGCCGCATCACAGGCCTCGTTGAGAGTGCGCAGGAGCAAGTTTCGTACGAGTGCAACGTACAGAGGGCATGCCAAGATCATCTGACTGCCGAGTCGGCAATCACCGTTCTCGCCCGGCACGGAAAGCGCGCAGAGAGTGAGAACTTTGCTGACGGGTTCGTGGGTGCTTGAGGCGACTGCGCGCAGATACAGACCCACAACACGTACGGCGCTTTGCAAGGTAAACGGAGGCACCCACTCCATGAACAAGCCATACACGAACCCGTCCTCGAAGTTTGCGCGTCGAAAGCGTGTGGCGTTAAGTGCAGCAAACGGGTTATGTGACTCCAGCAACGACGCGAAGCAATTTAGCAAATCAGACACAACCACAACGTCGGTGCTGACGAGCACCCGCCAGTTGAACAGCAAATGTTCGAGCAGAATGGTGCAGTAAACAAGCGGTGTGGCATGTTGAGAGACACTTGTGCGCACATTGGCGATGCACAGAGACAGAAGCAGCTCAACGACTTTTTCCGGCTGCGTCACGGTGCTTCCGAAGAAAGCAGCGGGAGCGGCAGCGATGGTGTCGCACAGTTCCACCAGTACATCGCCCCAGGTCTCGCTAGGAAGAACGTCCTGGTGGCGGCACAGCGAAATGACCTGAAGCAGCTTCACGGCGACCTCATTGCGCAAGGAGGGGTCCTGGGAGTCTGCCAGCGGCTGGCGAAGCCATCGCATCCAGAGGCGCAGCTGCTCCGTGCCGCCGTGGGCCAGCAGCGCGCTCACCACGTCACTGCTGCAGTCCTCTTCACATGCTCCTGCTGTCCAAGAACCTAGCAGCACAAACAATGTGGGCACACCAACAGTCGTGGCGCTGTGCAAATACCACTCTTGGCTGTGAAAGTGGGTTTCATCCGTGTCGCGAGGGGCCAGAGACCGCACGTCCACGTCCAACAGTACGCGTGTCGTCGGAGGGGACAGAGTCAACATCATGTCCGCACTACTGCACCGGCCGGGAAAGGAACCGGCCAGTGCACACATTTCAAGGCCCTTCACCACCTCATGTGAGTACGTCGGCACGTCGAGCAGGAATTCCTCCTGTCCAGTGCGAGCAGACCACAAACGGCCGCCGGTAGGCTGCGCACCAGAGCAATAAAGCGAGGTGATTTCGTCAAACGAAAGCGATTGATTGAACACTTTCCAGGACATCAGGTCGAGGCGCACCCACCTGGTTGGCCGGTCGGTGGAAGAGCCAACGGCACATGCAATTTCCACTGGGTTAGCACCTAATACACTGCCCTGCAAAGATGGTTGCCAACTTGGTGCAGGGAACGAGCACGGAGCAGCGGCGACACGTCGTCCATCGACGTAGATGGCTGCCTCCGAGGCGTTAAAGCTGCTCCGGTCGTGAACGACAACGATATGAGCCCAGAAGCCAGGGCGTACCGTGTGGGATGGCGCACGCACTTTGCCGACGGTCTCGCCACCCTCGCACGCAAAGGCCACAGTTTCATCACACGGGCGCACGATCAACGTCACTGTGTAAGTTTTACGGTTGCCAGTCCAGGAAAGCCGCCACAAGGGAACAGTCACATCAGCGCCCGTCGCGGCGCCCACCGTTGACTGCGAGACGTCCCACCGCACCCACATGGCCACACTGTAGCCGTCGCGTGACGGCCACTGCTCACTGCCGCACGTCGCCGTCCCTGAAATGCCGCCAGCCTCGCCGAGAAAAAGGACACGACTGGGGTTCGGCGTCGATGTTGAGGCCTCTCCAGACAAGGCGGCACACCAGGCGTTCTGCCTCGCACCGATCTCCTCAGCAGCCTCTGTGTACGAGAGACGGAAAATTGAGTCGGTGGTCACCCAGTGCATTGTCAGTCGAGGATCAGCGATGTTCGCCACCTTGTTGAGCAATTGAACAGCATGCCACCGCACAATGAACGGAATCAAGATGTCGTTGTCGAAACGACGCGGACACGAAGCGAACAAATACGCCATCAAGTCGCGGAGAGCGGTGTCGTCACGACCTGAGGAAGCCGTGCGCTCACTGTCACCACACGCGTCACACCACTTCACGAGTGCGCGAAGGGGGTAGTCGAGCTCCACAAACGGCTTGTCGGGTACCTGGAAAACGCCAAACACCGCATTCTGTAGCCGCTCAACCGGTTCGGCATTGTGCCTCGCTGCCGTGGCACCGTCAAAAACGGCATAGCACCGCTGGAGGGACGTCGGGGTGTGAAAAACACCACAGCAGAGGTCCACCACCATTTGTACCAAAACTGGCTCCGCAGGCAACGATGTGATCGTTGCGTCGAAAAGCACCCACACATCGCTGAACCGAAGCACGCGGAGCAGAAACGCCAGCGTGGTGCCTATCAAGTGCACATCGAGGTTTGGTACCGTGCTGTTGTCGACCTGGCACAGGAGGGTTAGCAGCAGCTCCACGGCGTTGCTCTCTATCGCCCTCATGACGTGCTTTCCTCTTTGTAAAGCACTCACGAAAGTGGCGAGTAAAAGGCTGCTCTCTGGCCGCCACGGACTGCCCTGAGTCGACGACGCGAGCGCAGCAATCAGTGGGGCGAAGAAGTGCCCTGTCTTGCTCACGAGGTTTGTCAGCATGTCGCGCAGCACCAACGTTGCGGCAGAAAGATCCGCCGAGAAACAGGCCAGCATACACTTGATCACCTCGGCGGGATAACGCTGTGCGGTCAGGTCAGCCACGCAGTCCGGCCCGTCAACGAGAACCTTTGAGAGAATGGACGCTTTGCTCAGCAGCGCAGCGCCGCCTGCGGGGTTTTGCTTCAGCGCTGGTACGATTCCCTCGAGGCTGGCGCATAGAGCACCTTCGCCAAGAATAATCCCCTTGCGCACTTGTGATGCTTCGCTGGCGGCGGAAAGGTAGTCAAGTGTGAGGCTACGTCGCTCAATGGTCGTAAGCCCATCACGCCCTAACGCCCGCACCACGCCACCAACGAAGGTGCTGACGACATCGTGGGAGGTCTGTGTCAGGGCGAGAGCGGACTCAAACAGCACGGAAAGCTGCTGCGCTTGCAGCGAGGAGATGCTCTCCACGCCCGAGCGTAAAAAAAAGTCAGCGAGCGACGCAGTCGCACTGGGAAGCTGAACCAGTCTCATCACACATTCACCGTAGTATTTCGCCGTGATGGGCCGCGTGCTACAAACGAAGAGCGTCACAAGGCATTCGAACGCTTCTGGACACGTCACGGCATCTGTTTCCAGCGGCTTTGCAGGGGCAGAGGCCGTGGCATCAACGATTTTCTGTTTCAGTGTTTGAAGTGAGCCAGGAACAAACTTCATCAGGCCCTGCCGTACTGGCGACATCTCAGAGGCGGTGCGGCGCTGGCTGGACAGAGGGCTCACGGCGATCGTCTCTACGCACGTAACAATGCGCAGTAAACTCTTGGGATGTACTTCCAGTACGTCTTCGGCGCAGATCATCGCCGAGGCAAACGCTCCGAAGCTGAAATGGTCGCGAAACGGTCGGCTGAGTGCCTTGTACAATTCAACAATAGTTTCCATCAGGCACGCCAGTGACACCGCGAAGCCTGACCGGCTAGAATCGGTGTGCGAACTGGAAGTCGGCGCTGGTGGTGGGCAGCTGCAAGTGACTAGTGACTCTTCCAGCACACTCACCGTGTTTTCCACGGTTTGGGTCGCCGCAATGGGCGTAATCCGCCTGATGTGGCCTTGTACCAGGGAGCACTCAGCCTCGCTCGTGCTATACGGCGTTCTTATTGACGTGGTGAGTACGCGGCACATTTCCTCCACATTGGCGGGTTGTGCGGCTTCCAATGCGCACCTGCGAACGAGCCCCTCGTGAGGGCACGCCAAGATTTGCGTCGTGAGCTTGAGGCACTCGACCGCCACCAAATCGCCACTCGGTGCGCCATGTGCGGTGTCGGGTGCAGGCAGAGACGGCCTGTGCTCAGACAAGTAATGGTGCAACAGTAGTGCACAGCTGATGACGTTGCTGTCTGCGAGGAGCTCGTACAACGGTGCAAAGTATGTCACCTCATCCACCGTAAAGCCGCTCACAAGAATAACGAGCGCTGAAAGCAAAGAATGCAAATATGAGATTGTCGCACTCGGGCCTCTGCCGCAACCAGTGGCCAGCTGCCGCGGTGCCGCTCTGCCTTCATGCACAAATGACTTGCAAACAAGCTGCGCGAGGTCGCTGCCAGTGCCAAATACGCGCTGGAACTCCTTGTCATGCCGCGTTGCGAACTGGGACAGGAATGACACCAGGAAAGTGTTCATTTTTTCAGCCTGGCCACCGACACCAACTGAAGCACATCGCGCATCAAGCCACAGCCGTTGAAGTTCTCTTGAGGTTGTGGTGCTCATTTCCGGCGGGGTGCGCGAACAGCGGAGAACGCGTGTTCAGGTGACTGCTAGTGTGCAGTGGGCGATAGCTGCACTGTGTCTCTGGACTTGCAGTTAGTACTGTCGATAGGTTTGGGGCAAAGGAGAGAAAGAGATGACGCGTTCACGTGGTGAACGAATGCGCAGCAACAAAAAAAAAAGACACCTGTGTCAGTCTCGCGGTCGGGAAAAGGAAAAAATGCGCAAGGCGTGCCAAAACGACGAAAAAAAATGTAGCGCAGGGGCGAGGCCTCGGAAAGGAAAAGGGGCTGGTGGTGCCGTTGCGTGCCCTGAAGTGATCTGTCGCTCAGTGCTGTGCGATGCACTCCACGATCACGCACGTTGAGTAGTGGACCGTGACGACGAACGGTGGTGGCGCCACGGTGAAAAAGGAGGAGGAGGCTGGTTCGGAGAGGGATTCACTGCCACGCTAGGTGACGCGAGTGTAGCCGGCGGTATGGACGTAAGCGTTACCGCGTGCTCTGCAAAGGGCGTTGCCTTCGATCAATTGGGCACATATATTCTTGACTTTTCCAACGGCAAGTCATCATTGGCTTGTGCACCGCGGACACAGAACAGGCTCTGCTGACAAGCATTTGCTTCTGTTCTGCGGTGACCGCGACGGTGCGGGTATTGAAAAGAGCGTCTCGAGGACGCCCACGGAGAATTTCGTCACTCCACCCGAGCGCGCCGACTGTTTGTCGCAGTGGTGGTGGTGATAGCTCGTGTGATGGAGGTATTTTGACGCATGCTCTTTGTGTGTGTGTGTGTGTGTGTTTCCACTGTATGGCAGAGCAATCATTGCGATACCATGCTTCCTTTGCGGGTGATTTGAAGCCTCCGTATTTTTGACGGTCGAAAGGAGCTGCGCCGGTGTGAAAGAAAAAAGGCGCAAATGATGAACTGCAGCATGTGTGTTTCCTGGGATGACTCCGACCAAAGTCGAAGAAAAAAAAAGGAAAAGGGCAATCAACAATCGAAGGGAGAGACGGGTGAAAAAAAAAAGCGAGAAAACAGGCTAGGATGGAGTACGCGCGCTTTCAACGAATGCGCCGCGAATAGACGTGACATATAGGTTTTTTTGGTGTTGACTTTTGTGTTCAGTCAAAAAAAAGTAGTGGCCTTTTACGGTCAAGTGTTTTGTTTTTGGTTGTCGCTTGTAGCCGGTGCGCGGCTACGTAGAGGGGTTGACAGGAACAGGAACACTGACTTGGGCTCTCGTTTGTTTGGCTTGTTTTCACGGCACAGGACAGTGCCTGTGATGACACAGTTGTAGACGCTTTTGCATGTTTGTCATTCCCGCAATGTGTGCGCACGGTGAGAAGCCGAGAAACCGATGGCGACCAATCTCACATTGACCTAGAGACAATGGGCAGCTTGCGGGCCCAACTCAAGGATACGGGTAGAGAATCGTAGCCGTCCACAGTGACGCGGCACGTCAGCAACCGAGGAAGAGGCAGCCAAGTGTTTGTGGACCCTTTGCCCGCGGGAAAAGCTCACGCACTACATGATGATCTCGGGTGCTGGATAGTTTTGCGCCACGCCCTTGTTTGGCAAAACCTTGACGCCGTTGACGAAGACGCCGTCCTTCATGTCAACGTCGTCTCCAAGCACTGTGACATTCTCCATGTGGCACCAGCTGCCAATGCGGTTGTTCCATCCGATAATGCTCCTGGTCACGTACGTGCCGTCGCCAATGCTGGACTTCTCGAACACAGCAGAATCAGAGATACGGCAGCACTTACCAACGGTGCAGTGCGGCCCAACACTGACGTTGGGGCCGATGACAGAGCCCGCGCCGATCGTCGCACTGGGGTCAATGATGACGCACCCAATCACCTTGTAGGGCAGGTTCTTTGCCTCCGCGCTGTCGGAGCTGATAAAACCCGGTCCGCGCTTCGCCGGTGCGGACAACAGTGAGGGGAGGAACAGTGAGATGCCGTGAATAAAGTCCTGCGGCTGGCCAATGTCCTTCCAGAAGCCCTCCAGGTTGAAGGCGTGGAGCTCCCCTTCACCTGCCATGACTGGGAAGATCTCCTTCTCAATCGACATCTTCTTCGGGGGGATGCGGTCGAGAACGCTCTTGTTGAGGATGTAGATGCCCGCGTTGATTCGGTCACCGACAAACTCCTGAGGCTTCTCAACGAATTGGCTGATCTTGCCCGTGTCCTCGTCGTACACCACGACACCGTACTTCTGCCAGTCCTTCACCTTGGTGACCATGATGGTACCTTCCTTGCCGTGCTGCATGTGGTACGAGAGGAACGCGGCAAGCGGAAAGCGGCACGTCACGTCAGAGTTGAGCACGAAAAACGGCTTATCGTCGCGCAGAAGCACTTCGCGGGCCAGGCCAATCGGGCCAGCTGTACCGAGCGGCTCCTCTTCGATGGAGAACAAGATCTTCACGCCGATTTTCTTGCCCCACTCCTCCATCTCAGCCATCATGACTTCAGGTCGGTACGCAACCGCCAAAACGACCTCAGTCACGCCAACTTCCTTGAGTGCCTCGATCTGATGCACTATCATGGGCTTGTTGCAGAATGGAATCAACGGCTTCGGCACTGTAAGGGTGAGAGGACGGAGGCGAGTGCCAAAGCCTCCCACCAGAATAAGGGCACGCATGCCAGAGGAACTGGAAGAATCAGCGGACATGACAGCAAGAAGTGCTTCGCGGTGAACAAGGTTTTTCTTTTGCTGGAAAGGTTGTTTAGAGGAAAGTCCGATAGTTTTTTTTTTTGGGGGGGGACTACTGTGTGCGCGTGTATCCTTGTTTTTAGTTTTTGATGTGCGGTAGGAAAAGTGTGTAGTCGTGAGATTAATGCTTGTCGTCGCAAGAGACAGGGCCAGCAGGTGTATGAGAGAGAGAGAAACAGAGGCAGGTGAAGGAGCAAAAAAAAAAGGGGGGTGTATGTGGCGAATAAAGTTGAAGGAGAGGAGAAAACATCGTGGCGTCTGAAGTTACTGTCGTGACGACAATGAAAAGACCCTGGAGAACGATCAGTGCGAAGCGCTCGTGTGGTGAGAATGACAGCCGAATGCTGATGGTGACGGGCACAACTGAGGGGTTCGGCAGCCTCTCCCCGCTTGGTCTCCGGTTCAGCCCGCGAGTACCGTTCTGTTTTCCTGGTAAAGGCCACACGCATGAGCACACAGATAACATATGCAAGAAAGGACGCACACAGGAAACAGGCATGTTCCGTATTGCATGCTTCCGTTGTCCATTATGGGCAGCACTCAGCGGATGTCGCACAGCACAAGCGAACCACTGCCGTCACGATCGGGCAAAGGGGATGAGAGTGAACCAGGACGGAAAAGGCAGGTTTACCACAAGGACGGGTAGTTTGCTGCGGTCACAGCGGGTGGTGCAGTGCCAGCGGTTGTGGATGGCTGCGTGCTATGTGGGTCAACGTGGCCGTGCCCGCCGCCCCGCCCACCAGCCCCACGTCTGCCACCGTAGTGGCCACGGCCTTGACCTCGGCCACGAGTATCATGCTGCCAGTCTTGTCCGCTACCGCCGCCGCCTCCACCACCACCGTTAGCGTTTCCTCTGCCTCCACGACCGCCTCCTCTAAAGCCACGGTCCGATGGCGCACCCCGGCCACGGTCCGATGGCGCACCCCGGCCACGGCCGCCGCCACGACCTCGAGGTGGCCGTGATGCAGGCGCACCACCACGAGCGGCATTGCGCGGTGCAGACGCTCCCCCATTGGCTGGGACGCGTGCAGTGTAGTGTTGTCCAACATTCAGTGGTTGAAACCGAGGGACGCCCTCAAGCCCACCTGATGTTTGATAGCCGCCCTCCATCTGACGGCGGTGGGCAAGAAACTCTTGCTTCAACTGCTGCACCTCTCCACCCAACAGCGTTGTGTTGTCGTCGGTCATGATGATTGCCCCGTTGCGAATCTCCGCGCCAGCCTTGACGAGCAGTTTCTGGCCGGGCACTGGAATGCCCTTGAACGCACGGAGAGTAGACAGCTCAAAAGCTGGAATCTCCACAACGCCGTCCGTGAGTACCAGTCGAAGCAGCCGGTGCGACGTGTTCCTCTGCATTGCGGCGTTAAGCACTGCCTCATCCTCTGTGGTATCTGCACAGGGACGAAGCGGTTGCGTTGCGTCGCGAGATGTATTTATTTGCAAGACCACGTTGCTTGGCAGCGTTGCCGCCACCTGCGAGGCCGCGCCAAAAGGCAGCGCGCTGGTTTCGGCATAGTTCTTCATGTTATCGTTCAATGCGCGCTGGTAGAGCACGTCAGCAGTCACTGACGGCGTCTCAGCGGCCACGCGGTCGGCATAGTCCTGCGAAATATTGAGGAAGTATCTCTCTCGAACTTGAGAAACAGCGGTGGCTGCCGCGGACATTGTGATACGCGGCGTGTCGACACCCTGCTGTCCCTTGTGGTGGATTGTGCTGCCGTGCCAGTGTTTCCTTCTTCAGGAGAGAGCACGAACAATGAGTTTTCAGCACGCGTAGTGACGCTGAGCTAGTGTGGAACAGAAGTCCCGTACTTGGTGTGGTCGCGTGTCACCGATCGACAACTGCAGGGAGAGAGAGAGACGGGACACGTGATGTGATACGCGCTTTTGTGAGCTACATATTCAACAGTCCAAGGCGCGCGCGGTAGCAAAAAGGTGGACATATGATGCAAGAGGTTTTCGCCCCATACTGGACGGATAAGACAGCTGTGCTTACTTTTTGGGGGGACGTGGACGGCGCCAAAGACAAAAGTACGCAGAGGCCGCCGACGGTCGTGTGTCGCAGTGTGTCAGAGGGACAGTTCTGCCATTTACGCAGGAGTCGCTGTCTTATAGCAAAGACAACTAGACGCGTAGCGCCCTTCAACCAAGGCACAGAGAGGCGCGCCTCCCCCCCCCAATTATCGCAAATGGTACGTACTCATATGCGCACCCCTAGTTGTGAGCTATTGACAATCGCAGATGCGGTACACGGACAAAGCGACATGAACGGCCTACAGAGAAGCAGGCTCATGAACGATCACGGCCCCCGAGACAAACAAGTAGAGGATAAGGCACGACATGAGGAAAAGGACAAGTGTATCCGCGGTCAAGTCCAGTGCTATGGTGTCTATCGCCTTGCCGGGGCATGCTGTGAGAGAAAGAAACAGCAACGACGAAAAGAAAGAAGAGAGGAAACGACTGTCAGTGGGTTGCAATGATGCGACCATAGACCGCATGGCACGAAGCGAAAATATGCAGAAGCCGATGGGTTAGTCCTCACCGAAAGGGTTCAAAGCGGAACAGTTCAGCATGCCACAACAGCAACAAGAACGACAGTCAAAAACGAGAACAGCCAGGCAAAAAAAAAAAAAGAGTCTTCGACGGTGTTGCAAAGAAACGGAAGGAAGGCGGCGTGTCACAAAGGGGCAGCGTCGTGCACATTCATTGTGTTCAGGAGTCTGTCCGTGAGCACACCTGAGACGGCACGGCCCATCGGAGCATCAAGCGTGTGAACAAATTTGCAAGCAGTACATCGTCCCGCTGAGCTTCTGGTGTATGGGCATTTGATTGCGCAGCGCGGTGCCGACGCTTTTACGCGCGTTCATCGCTTCCACTGTTTGACCGTCTTTTTCGGTACGGATGGGCAACGTACGAGTGGGTTAAATTTTGGTGTGACACCGTTTGTTCACGCAATGGCATGGTACACTGCCGCTGTGTGCGTGTGTGTGTACGTCTATTCGAGTTCTGTTCATTGTGCTCTAAGGTTGCGCGTTTCAACTTGCTTGCAACTGATCCTTCAGCATTGCCTTTTCTTCTAGCAGCTTTTCACGCTCCTCTTCAAAATCAGCCTTCAGCTGGTCAGCGTGGCTCATGAGTGTTTCGAAGTGCTTCTCTTTCTCGCGCACGCGCAAGCGCGACCCTACCGCACGCGAAACAATGGCACTCTTGAGGATGATGACCTTCCTTTCAAGCTGCTCGATCTTGGCGTCGTTCGCGTCCAGCTGGTCGTCCCTTTGTACCACAGTATCGCGTGATAGCTCCAGCTCACGGCATAGCTCTTCGAACTGGTAGAGAGGCACATCGGTGGCATCGTCGTCAACGTTGTCAATGGGCTCGTTGTCGTCAACCTCAGCGAACACTTGTTTCAAAAACAGGTTTACAGCTTCAAGGCGCGTTTCCAGCTGGCGAAGGTGCACTTCCAGCGAGAGAATTGACTTGGAGTTTGTCTGGCTGGTCTCACGCAGTTTACCGAGGTTGTGGTGCATGACTTTCTTATCACCTTCAATTTGGCGGATCTGTTTGTAGTTATCCTGCTTTGCGTCTGAATTCGTGAGTATCTTCTCCTTCTTTTTGCGAAGGCGCTCGTACGAGTCGACCTGGCGCAGCAAGTCCTGGTGCTGGGCACTCGCTTGCTTCAGACGTTCCTCTGCCTCTGCGATCTGCTCCCCGATGACCTCTTTCTCTTCAATTTGTTCCGTCAGGGCAGCCACTTCTTCACTCAGGCGATCAACCGTCTCTGCAGACGTAGCTCGCTGGTCGTAGAGAGCGTCCAGAACCTTCTTTCGCTCGCGGTACTCGTTCAGCACAGCCACACCGGTACGGGCAGAGTTGGGGTCCACGTCGTAGCCCGTCGTCTGCTTCATGACCGTGAGCGCGGATGTTTTGGAGCCAATGGATTGCTCAACCTCGGCCAGTGTGCGAGACACGATCTCCGACTCCTTCTGTAGTTCTGCGGTCTTGCGCTCCTCCACCTTCAGTTGGTCTTGAATGGCGCGAAGCTCGGCGAGCGAGTTCTCGGAGGCTTTAACGCCGCTCTTCACGCCAGTGGATTGCTGGCGTTCCCGCTTTCGGATAGCCATTTCATTGACCGTGCGTAGCTCCTTGAGAAGAGACTGCTCTTCTTTGGCTCGCCGAAGCTCCTCTTCCCTCCGCATCACCTGAATCTCCAGTGTGCGAGCTTCACTGCGACGGCGTTCAATCTCCACAGAGATCTCGCGAGGGGACGTCTGCTCCCGCAGCGCGAGGGCCTTGCTCTCGGACATTGTACCACTACACAAACGCACACACACACACAAACACGCGCACACAGAGGAAACTGTTCGGATGAGGCTGAGAAAAGTGAAACACTTATTTTCGGCAGAGTATGGAAAAGGGGGAGGGGTGAAGACGATGAGCAGAACGGAGACGGTCGTGGAGTGGATTGGCAGGAAATGGAAAGGACACCTCAGTCCCAACTAAGCACTTGAATGGGCGTGTGGGATGCGCACAGCACGTGCGGGGAACACACACAGTTCAGCCCAAGGCTGGTAGGGTAAATAGCAAAAAGAAAGTGAACTTTGCCGCTGTGGTAGTAGTCTTGTTTTGGCATTTGGTGACAGGGATGCACACGCGCACATGCAGGACAGCGCTCACAGCATCAACAGCAACTGCGGCAATGTGACGCCGCGCCGACGCGCGCTCACTGATTCTTGGTGAGTTCGGTTTCTCAGGTACCGTTCATGTGCTTGCCTATCGGTCGCCACGTTGGCCAACGCCTCTGGGGCACAAAATGAGTGAGTGCGCACCAATTAAACAGATCCACCAATCGGAGAAGCGCACGTGAGAGCGGGGCACTGCCGCCTTGCATGCGGTTTTGATGGCGTCAGCCTAGTGATCAGGGTACGGATTCTCAGAGATTGTGCCCTGTCGCTGCATCATCTGCACGCGAGACATGCCCTCCTCTTCCGTTTGCGTCGAGATCGTATACGACTTGACAATGGCTTCTTGCAGCACCTTCGACAGAGCCATCTGTGTGAGACCGAGTCCGTCAGGACGACAGATGTCAACGTCTGGCCTGTATCCGTGAATGTCAACCCCCACCACCTTGGGTCCGCGGATACCATTCATGATGTGAAGCAGCTCTCGGGTTGAAAGTCCACCAGGAACCGGGGTACTCACGCCCGGTGCCACGGATGGGTCCAAAACATCCGCATCGATGCTGATGAAAACAGGGAAGTCGTTTCGAATATCTCGAATGCAGAAGAGACCTTTGGAAAAGATGGCACGCATGTCCATGTAGACAATTTTATACTGCTTCCGAACCTTACGGTCTTCCGAAGACACACACCGATTGCCCACGCTCACAACACCCTTCAGAAGACCCTTCTCCAACAGCACACGGATAGGTGCGTTCGCCATCGCTAGGTTTGGTCGTGCGGAAAAGTGCAGCACGACGACGTCATCCTGGGGGAAGAGACGTTTGTAGGATTCCACCATCGGCAGAGTGGCGGAACCGTCGCCGCCAACGCTCACGGGAATGTACCCTTTCTCAAGCAGCTCCGTTGTCGACTCGGTTGCTGCGAGGTACCAGTCGTCTGCGCTAGGTTGACTCTGTTCAGCCGCGCACAGTTCACCACACTTCAGCACGGGCAAGAAGAAAACCGTCTCTGGTGGACATTCAATGGGGGCGTCATCATGAAACGTGAGTTCGGCGTACAGGTCACAGTCCCGCGGAGCCTTGTAGAAGCACTCCATGACTTTTCGCCCGCTCTCGGCAGCACCCTGCCCGCAGCCCACCAAGGCCACTGGACCCATGCGGTTCACCCAATCCGCTGAGCGCGCAGGCAACGCCCTGACACGCGACAGGTACTTAGTGAACATTCTCCGTGCACGCAAGCGCGTTCAGCAACACGATGAGGGTACACGCTGGCGTAAGTGATGGATTTGCGCGTGTGTGTGTGTGTGTGTGTGGGTGTATGTGTTCAGTCAGTTTCTCACGCACGGGTGCGCTACTTCCGTTCGGGCGCTCGATGACAACGACTAAAAGAGAGCGGCGGCATGAGAGGAAATCGGATAATGAGCGGCGTGGCGAAGAACAAACAGGAAGCCAATGGTAACGCTCAGCGGCGGCACCGGCTTTGCATGTCAGCACTCTGACAGATGCTGTCAATCAGGTTCAGCAAGTAGCGACAGTATTCGGTGGACACTGTGTATGCGGGTTCGAGCAATACCAGCAAGCGAGTTGTCGAGCGCCCACGCTGCAAAAAAAAAAAAACGAGCAGGCAACTAAGGCTACCCATCGGATATATCAAATGTTGCGTTCGCAGCGTGTTCTGACACGGCGTGCGCACTTCATGCGCAACGAGTGATTGTTGCCTACCATGCCTCGTGGGCATAGGCGCGTCATGTGAAGAAAAGCCACGAGCAGATACGTCACAGAAGGTGTGATGGAAGTGGCTCGTTGGAGCTCACCATTTCCGCTGAAGAGACAAGTACACTCTGTGTTCTGACGGAGCTGCGCTGTGAAGATACTCTGTGGTGCTCATACAGCTTTCTGTCAGCTTCTCATCTTGATGAAGCCAACGGTCGCTGTTAGCCATCTGATCCTCATTCGAAGCATGCGAAACGGAGATGACGTGCCCTTGTCTGCTGTGGTAATGACGTCTTTTGTACTTTTCAGCCGTTTTTGTCTGCCGGAGCAGGCGATGAGCGGCGCCTTTTTCCCGCTGGCCAGCTTGCCACTCGAGGAAAGCTTCACGCTGTGAAATTCGTTTTCGTTTTTGCTCTTGCAGCTGTGCAATCAAGAGTTGCTTTCTAGCTGCCAGCGTTGCTGTGTCTGTCACTGTAGACGGTAACAGTCCGCATTCGATAGCGAGAGCATCGTGGTCAACCTCGTCCTCGCGCACACCAGCCTTCACTTTTGCGGCAAGAGCTCGCTCGAATATAGTCTTGCTCCGCACGTCCACCGGCTGATACACAAGCAGTGTCGAGAAGCGGCGGAACATGGTAGGGTGACCGGCTGGTGACGAGGGGAAGATCAGTCGATAATCATCGGAGGCGAGGAGCGGTACGTGTTGGAGGAAAAGGAGGTACGTCAATGAGAGTAGCTGCCGGATGCATAAAATCAACGGGACCCTGTGAAACGGGCGGTAAAGCACGGCCTGTCTCAAGGCGTGCCAAAGCCAACGTACAAGCAACGCACTCACAATTCTTTTTTTGTTTTGTTTTTTAGGATGGCGGCGTATTAGGAGGCAACTAACAGGAGAAGGAAGATCAGCTGTGCTACAGACGGTCACACGCATGGTTGAGACGTGGACAAGGGAACACGTAGAGCCGCGCCTTTAGCATTATGGTTAAGCATTCCCACATTTACTAATGTGGTGGTGTTGCACGTAGTTAACTGCCATTGCTGTTCTTATTTGAGCTGTGGGTCAATAAATCCATGAATGCGACATTTAAAAAGGTCAAGTGTGCTTTACGCGCTGAATGTGTTGTCACGTTGCCTTCAACGGTGTTCATCACCCGAAAGTCGAAGAGGAAACGGCGGGATTGCCCGCCTTCTCAATGCAACGGTACAGGCACGCCGCAGTGCGCAGGGAAGGGACGAATCCATCCGAAGGTAGGCAACCGGGCAGCACTGAAGGTGTTCGGCAAACAAAAAGGAAAAAAGACCGGTTGCGAGGAATCAATCGGGGAGCACGGTGGTTTCTCTACTTCTCAAGCTCTTCGCGAAGTTTCGCCAGTCGTGCCTTCTTGGCGCGGATGCGCTCACGGCGCTCCTTGTCGTCATCGTCGTCCTCCTCACGCGGCCGCTTCTTTGTTGCAGTTTCACTTGTGGTCGTCGGGGCAGCCACCTGCTTCCGCTCCTTCGATGTCTTGGCGGCCGAGGCCGCGCCGGGGGTCGATTCGCTGCTAGCCTTCTGCGCGGCGTCTTTTGGAGCGGGCTTGGCAAGCACTTCTCCGCAGTCACGGATCGCAATGCGGCCACGGGTTTTGCCGGAGGATGAGCCGAGACGCTCTACCAGCTTCAGCACCTCCAGTCCCTGGGTGACACGGCCGAACACGACGTGCTTGCCGTCGAGCCAAGGGGTAGCGGCGGTGCAAATAAAAAACTGCGAGCCGTTGGTGTTGGGTCCGGCGTTGGCCATCGAAAGGCAGCCCACACCTGTGTGGCGTCCAGCCTTACCGGAGAACGTCTCATCGCGAAACGTTGTGCCGTAGATGGACTCCCCACCGGTGCCGTTGCCACGGGTAAAATCGCCACCCTGGATCATGAAACCAGGAATGACGCGGTGAAACACGCAGCCCTTGTAATGAAGTGGCTTGCCGCTGCGGCCTTTTCCCTTTTCGCCAGTGCACAGGGCACGGAAGTTTTCTGCTGTTTTGGGCACGGTGTCCGCGTACAACTCCATTTCGATGCGTCCGCTCGGCTTGTCGTTGATCGCAATCTCAAAAAACACCTTGGGGTTGGTGTTCTGTTTCACTGGGATACCCGGTCGCGGTGCCACCTTCGGGGGACGGCTGACACGAGACATGATGTGTGAGTGGTAGAGGTCAGAGTGTGGTGTATAGCCGATGAGGCAGTCAAGCTGGCAACAAAAATACAAAAACGCGCGCAGGTCCTGCAACAAAATGCAATTGGGAGAAGGCAAATGCAGGCAATGAGGTGAGGCGAGAGAGAGAGAGAGAGGAGGGGGAGAGAAGTTGTGGTAGCCATCAACGGTGGTGTGTGTTGGTGAGACGGCACACGTAGACGGAGGAGACACCACCTTTCTTTCTCGATTGCCTTCAGCTGTCTTTGAATCAAAAAGGTAAGGGAGAAGTGGCGAAGCAACGTTGAGGCAGTCACACCAACAGCTTTTCATCCTTTGTGACTGTCTGTCTCGCCTAAGGGCCGCCGTTGCTTTTGATATACTGTGAGGTTCTTCTTTTTTTTTTGCTGTTCGGCCCCGCGCTGAACAGCGCCGCGCGCCACCCAGCTTTTCACCTCTTCTTTCGTATATTGGGATGTTAGTGAGTTTTTTCTGTTTCCGTTAAAGGGGACACGTCCACGGCTGCCACTCAGACACCAACGAACAGTGTATGCGTGTGTTGGAAGGAGAAGTAGGACGATAAAGACCGTAGGAAAAACAGTGGAGGAAAAACACCCCAGCGAGGCACTGCCATCCAAATAGAGAGAAACCCCATAAATATGTGTGAGTGTAGTATTCCCGTTACTTCGCAGCGCACAGTTGCATCTTGTCACAGGCCTACGCAACGAAGCCCACGCTACGCGTTCTTCTCAAAGAACTCGCCTGCCTTGGTGGTATCCATAGTCGGTTTGCCAGGCGTCCAGCCGCAGGGAATAACGTCGCCGTTCTCGTCCGCATACTGGAATGCTTGCACGACGCGCAGTGCCTCGTCGACGTTGCGACCCACCGGAAGGTCATTGATGGTTGAATGGCGCAGCACTCCATTTTTGTCGATAATGAACAGCCCACGCAGAGCGACGCCGCTCTCCTCAATGAGCACGCCGTAGTCACGAGCGATATTCATCGTCTTGTCAGCGAGGACGGGAATGTTCATCTCCCCAAGTCCACCGTGCTTGCGGGGTGTATTGACCCAGGCGAGATGGGAGTACTCGGAGTCGCACGAAATGGCAACAACCTGCGCGTTGATCGCCTCAAATTCGCCGTGGCGGTCTGAAAAGGCGGTGATCTCAGTGGGGCACACAAAGGTGAAGTCCATGGGGTAGAACAGCAGCACAAGATACTTGCCCTTGTAGTCATTGCTGCTGATATCCTGGATGGCGCCCTTCACAACCGCCTTGCCAGCAAACTCAGGAGCGGGCTCACGCACGCACGCAGCGCGATACATCTGATAGTCCAGATTGAAAAGCGGGGCTGTTGTGGCGAGCATGCGGCTCTGCATGTGCTGCGCGAGAGGCTTGGAGGCGAAGCGACGGAACATGGTGAATAATGGGTGAAAGGCGTGAAATAGAGAAGCTAGGCATGTGAGAGACAACAGGTAAGAGTTAGGGAGAATTTGAAGAGGAGGTGGAAGCAAAACAACTAAAAGAAAATGTTGACGCATGTGAGCATCGCCTAGACAACGCGTGTCTGTGTGGGTTAATGGGGTGGATGTGGCGAACATGTTCACCGATTTAGCGAACAAAGTGGTGAGACAGGGAAAAAAACGAGTAGTATTGTGATTCGCATGAGGTGGAGCACGTGCACGGCACACCGACCATGCTGAACAGTCACAGTGCTTGGCGCTGATCGAGCACGCGGTGAAGGCAACTGTGCAAAAGAAAGCCGACGACAACAACCAACAGCGCGCACCGGAGAGACCTCACCGAAATACCGCCCTCAGAGTGAGCCTTGAAAACGGCAGGCTCTCCACTCTCGGAGGCTGTTCTGTTTCCGCGAACTATGAGCCAAAGAAGCTTCGCGAGTGAATAAAGGAAGTCTTTCAACTGTAGAAGCCCAAACGGCAGTACACTATCCCAGCGAATGACTGGAAGTGCAGGGCTGCATGGCCGGCTACACTCTCTCAGCTGGCTTGCGTCGCTCAAAGGCATTAGTGGTGCTTCGGATGGTGAGGCACTTTCTGGTTGCTCAGTGCCGGACGACATGGTGCGCAGAGGGCATGAAAGTGTGTGGAATTTTTCGTGAGCGTTAGTTTGCAAATAACCAAAAAAGAAATGTCAATCGATGCTGTGAGGGGGTGCGTTGTGGTATCAACTAAGAGGGAGGCCTTGTCAAGCAAGAGCAAAAGCGCAGCATTCGCGTTGGGGGGAGTGAAGGTGCTAATGAAATGGGAGTGATTAGCAAAACGTGGGTACGCAAAGTATGCTGTTCTCTTTACGAAACGGATAACAACCACAGTTATGAGACCCTGTTGTCGCGAGTTACCGACAGAAGTCCTTGCGTTGAGAGCTGTCACTGTGGCGTCACTGCTCCGTCGACAGCCCACTTCTCTGCCCCCATGCGAGAATCCAAACGAGAAGCGAGAGCAATGCACCTAGCACCCTGGAAGAGGTCGGACAAGTAGGTGCACGTCGGTGTGGGTGTGACAAAGAGAAGAGCGCACGCGACGTGTGAATTGGGCATTTGTTACGTTGTTGTTGTTTTTTGCTTACGATTCTTATATGTGTCTTTCTCCAGCTTTTCGCACGCCGGAGTGACCAGGTGTTAATACGTATCGTGGTTGTTAGCACGCGTCTCGGTGCGTGCGCAGACGTGAATGTATGAACTTCGCGTTCCTGTCTTCGAAGGAAAGCTAGTGTCGTTCCCCTTCACGAGGTCCTCTCCCCTAGTTGGTGTTCACAATAAGTTCCATAACGCCAATGGAGTTCTCCATGCGCTGGATGACGGCCAGAGCTGCCCCGATTTTCTTCTGCGCGATCAGCATTTCGCGGTGAAAGAAAACGCTCTTGCCAACAACGGCACCATAGATTTCGAAGATATCCTCTAAAACGGTCACCATGGTGCTCGTAAACTGCGGCTGGTCCACGTACTCCGTCGCAAAGCGCAGTAGGCGTGCGATTGTTCGGTCATTCTGATTGCTAAGTGCCACATGAAGAGCGCCGCGGCGGATGAGTTCCTCGATGGTAGACATCACCACGTCGGGGAACCGGGAGTACAGTGCCGTCTTAAGGGCCTTATTGTACTGGTAGCTTGCCAGCTGGTGTTGCGCAGCGTGGAGCTTTTCCTGAAGCGCCTCTTTCATGGTAAGCTTGCGGCGCTCCAACGCCAGCACTTCGTCCTCCTCTTCCTCCTCTCGTGCTGCAGTCGCAGCATCGTCTTCTTTGAACTTGAACACCGACAGTCCACCCTTGGAGGAGCCAACCGCAAACTCCTTTGAGTGAGGGTGTACGGCGACGCACGTCACTGGGTTGTCGAACTTCCTGCTGGCAAGAGAATGGAGTTCCCCGCCCTGCAGAGTGAACATTTTCACTCGGCCATCAAGCGAGCCGGACAGCAAGGCCTGGTACTCGACGGAGTAGGCGAGTGAAGTGACCGTCTTTGTGTGAAATGAGCCTTGGAAAGAAGGCACAGACAGCGTCTTGCGCATATCGAACAGAACAGTGGAGTCACCACAGGCGCAGGCAACGACCTCCTCGCCGTCGATGTAGCATAGAGACTCGACGGCATGCCCAAGAGAGGCATCAGATGACTGCACCGGTGCTGCGAGCCCGGCGCGTGGGTCCCAAAGGCACACCTTGTGGTCATAGGAACCACTCAGGAAGCAGCCCGAGGTGTAGGGCTCCAAGCAACGCACATAATCAGTGTGCACACGTGCCGTAGAGAGGTCATCCTCAGTGAGAAGATCCCACAGTTTGATGGTGGTGTCGTCGCTGCCCGAGACAAAGTTGTGCCGTCCCAGAAACGTAGCGCACCGTACATCACGCGTGTGGCCGAGGAACTGTCGCTCAAACGCTGTCTCCGTGGACTTGACCACGACACGCTGCTCAATGGCCTGAACAAACAGTTTATCATCGTCGCGAAAGCGGATGGAAAAGCTTTTCTTGTCACTCTGCTCGTTTATCACCACGCCTTCCGTCTGAGGAACACGAAGAAGTGCCAGTTGGTTTGTTGAAGTCCCGCCGAGCACAGATCCAGACGAATTGTATGTGAGGCTTGTGACCTGACCGAACAGCTGCTGCTCGTAGCACAGTCGCACATTGTTCCATACAATGGACAAGTCCTTCGTCGACTTCTCAGGCACGCGCCGGAGGGGGAGATTCCAAGAATTGTCCATCCCAGCGCTTCGTGCTGTTCTTCCACCACGTTTCTGACGACGTGGACCTGTTTCCCTCTGTGACCCTCGTTGGTGGTGCCTTTTTTGCGATGTAATCTGCTCCCACACGACACCAGCAAATACACACGCACGCAGAGGTACGGTCCACAAATGGAAGGTTTGCAAAGAGAGTGCATTAACATGTCACAAATAAGAGGAGCGTGAGGGAGGGAGAGAGAAAGTAAAATGCGGAATGGGTAAGAAGAGCTGGCGCTGTTGGAGCAGTTGCGGGTGTGTGGACGCCGCGGGGCGTGCGGTGGTCGGCTGCACGCAGTCTGTCCTAGTTGAACAGATAGAATGAAGTGGGCAGCTTGCTTAAAGCAACAGTGCAAGCTCTCATCTGTCGCCCGGGAAGTGACTTTGAGGTAGGGTAAAGTTTTTTCATGTCGGCGGTCGCACAAGTCAGTGTCGAATAAAGCTACTAGAGGGGAATGACACGGGTGCATGTCTGTCCAGCAACTTCCACGTACGAATCCATCTCAAGAACGTCATAGTGGACTCCGTCGGAGCTGATGGTCGTTCGAGAAACGATCCCTTGAACTGTCACCGGAGACGTGTTACGGATGCGGGCGTCGATTCGGACGATGTCACCAGGTGACATCAAGGGCAGCAGCAGAGCGACGTGGTGCAGCCCGGTCCCGCGTCGGCGCGGGGTGAAGTCGCAATCATTGTTGGCATCACCTACAATTGTCAAGCACCCGTCACTGAGGCCGCACAACACAAGTGGGCAAGAACGCAGATAAGCCACCTCAGCCGGGGTTGCACCGAGCTGCGCTGCCAACGCGAATGTAATAGCATCTGGACCTGGAGAAGCGGTCACCGGGACAAGGCAAGGCAAACGCGCTGTGCGTAGCGCACCAGAAACTGTGAACACCAAGAAGTGCGCGCAGACAAAGTGATCGGGACGTGGTGAGCTTGGCGGCATAACAACAGTCTGGCAAAAAAGAAAGGGTGGGATGGGTTCGCCGCGGAGAAGAACACGCCCGTCAGCGCCGCGGCCGCCAAAGCCCGGTGATATGTGTGTGCACGTGGCGGGAGTGAAGCACACAACTTCTTCCTCGCCGTCTTTACCACTGACAACTAGCTCATAAATGGTGTTCATAGTGTCCACCGCAGAGCAAAAGAACACTCTCGTTTCAGCGGTGAGCGTTCTATGGTCAACATGCTTTACGACGACTGGATGGCGAGAAACCGGCCCGTCTGCCGCATCATCGGATTTTCCCTCCACTGTCGGTCTGCATGCGGTTGCACTGACATTGTCGGACCTGCCACGGGTCGAGCACGTCCGTGAGGTCGTGCACACTTGTGTTTTTGGCGCCGTCACAAAGGCAAAAGAGACGGGAATCTTGTACGGAGGAGACGCCATGCCTTAACGAAAGGCGTCTGTCACTGAGGTGTGGAACAGCCTGTGTGTACCGAAGTGTGTTGGGAAGTCAAAACGCACGGTTGTGTGGCTCTAGCCTTATTCGACGTCGAACGGCACAGGCGTTTCTCAGCTGCGCACGTCTGTGTAGGCCAACGCAAAGCACCAGTTGAGGCGTACAGATGAAAACCAAAAGTGTCAGATGGAGACAAAGGGGTTGATGAATGAAATACGAAAGAGGAGGACAGTGGTGTAAATGGCAAGCATGGCCGTTGCTACAAAGCAGCTGGACTCACCGCGGTTCCTCTGATCCGACTGTTGCCGGTGTCATTCTGTGTGTGTATCGGTGGTCCAGACAAAGCTGAAGGCACCGCAGCACAGACACACGCAGGCAAAATACCGTTGGAAGGAAACAAAAGGTGCCTTTCGGGATCGAATACTCGACATCACGCGAGGCGAGGACAATCTCTGTGATTCACCAGATTGACCTGTGTGCAAGCAGAGGTCATGTGCTGTACGGTAGCTCCCGTTTCCTTCTTTTTTTGGTGCACGTGCCCAGCATTAGTTGTCTTCAACATGGTGAACGGAGAACACAAGAGACACACCCCCAGATGGAACACAAGGATGTGTGTCTCAATCAATATCCACGATTTAAAACAATGTCAATGGTGTCGTTACGGAACCGGACAAGACCAACGCACGTATCTTGGTCTGTCAGGCCGAGGAACGAACCCGTGAGAACAAAAAAAAAAAGAAGAGCCGCGTGAATGGCACGCTGGCTGCTGATGCAGAATCCGGTGTAGCTACTTGTCACTTCTTCATTTCTGTCCATCGGCTGATGACTTCAGGTGATTCGCTGGCAACGAAAATAGCCTCAAGATCAGCCTTGGCGCTTGGTGGGAGAACTAGGGCCTTGTTCTCACTAGATGCTTTGGTGAGCAGCTGGTGAAGCACCATCGAAAAGCTTTTGACGGCGTCCTTGTCAGTGGGAGAGAGCGCTTTGCCCTTTAGTTGTTTGACTTTCGTCTCGATGTATGTTCCGAGGTTGTCCTTGCTGAGGACCTTGGACGCGTGCAAAATAATGCTCTCCACGTTTGCCTCAGGAACACCACTGGTGATCAGCTCGTCCACAAACGCGGCTGCCGTTGCAGCTGGAAGCCTCAGCAGCAGCGCGGTGCACACGTCCGGGTTGTGCGTAGCAATTTGACAGACGCCGTCTGCCGTCACGCCCAGTCCAGTCGCATCGGCGGTGGAGAGGGACTTCAGCAACGTGCTCTGATCCGCTTTCGTAAGAGAGCCCAATTTGGCAGAGTCCAGAAGAGCCGATAGAGCGCGGCTCTCCTCGGACGACGCCTTAGCATCCAAGACAAAGTAGGGTTGAGTGCCGGTCAACAAGCACTGGAGCTCCCCGGTGGTCACCGCAAGAGCGGGGAGCTTCACACCCGCCGTGCGCGCCAGCATCACGGTGTTCCCCTCCTCGGCACTGCCCACCACAGCCGCGTTGCTGAAGAGCAGCCCACAGCTGTTTCGGTCCTTCTCTGCGGACCAATAGTGCATGAGATCAGCAAGCGGCTCCTTCAGCTTCATTGATTCCTTTTCCCAACGGTCCAGTGCGGAGTCGAGTGCCTCTTGGGTGAGTGACACTGCCGCTGCTGGCTTCTCGCTGGGGGACACTTCGCCTCCGATGGCGCTAAACGCGAAAACTTTGACAGCCGTGTGGAGACGGTATTCTTCCGCCTGGCGTGCCACAGACGCCTTTTTGGTGTCTTTCGAATCCTTTGAGGCGTATTTGATCTGCTCCATAAGAAACATGTCCTTCCTAATGGCCCTTTCCACCTCCACAATCACATCGAACAGTGAGCCCTTGGCCTCCACGCAGCCTGCCTTCCGAAGGACATCGGAAATGAACACACAGCCAACCAGGCCACACGCCTCTGACGATTGCATGAAGGCGCGCGAGATAACTTGCATTTCCATTGCTGCGGCACTAAAGCGTGCTGGGGGGATCAAGTCCTTGAACTTGGATTCCATAACACTAAATGGCTGGCTCGCATCAGCGAGAAGCTCTACGAGCCGTTGACTTTCATCCGCAAGGTAGTGGCCGACCATGTTCTGCCTCCAAGGTGTTCGGGTAGGTGAATAGCCGACGAAAAGTCAGGTGGGCGGGAGGAAGAAGTACAACAAAAAAAATGTGGACTGTCACTTTTGACACTGTATAAAAGCCAAACGCGGTGATGTGAATAGGGGCGGTGCGTGATTTGCAACAATAGGTGTAAAGGATCTGCGTGTTCTGTTTGAGAGAGACTGGTTTCCTAACGCTTCCGGCGAAATTGGGTGTTGAGAAAAAAGTGTTAGGATGGTGGTACGGTCTTAGTTGGGCATAAGGAAGTTTCGTGGTGCGTCAGGGTAACGGCTGCTCGTGTTCTCCTTCCCCAATACTGGTGACAGCGAGCACCAAGATAATCGATATCACCTTTCAAAATACCAACCAACCGGTTCGGTAGCCTCTCCGTTGCCTTCTTTGTGCGCTTCGCGTGACCTTTATTTTTTTTTTGTTCTCTTTGTCCCTCAAAGTAACACCCTTCAAGGTGAGGAACGGACGTAGAGCAGTGAGGTGAAGTGGGTAAGGTTGCGATGCGAACAAGGAGACACCATATCACGATTGAGGAAGGAAGTCCAAGGGAAAGGTCGTCAAATGCGCCATGCTCAAAAGTTGATCGAAAAAAAGAAAATAAGAGTCCGGGGGTCGACCAACGCAAGCGCCGCCGACAAGGCATTTATCGGTGCCAGAATGTGAGCTACCATACGAGACGAGCGTAATGATATACCCGTAAACAGAGCAAAGCAATAATAGTGATGTCGAGATGACAGATGGTCGCTTGTGGGGACGACAGCAACTACGCTGGGCCGGTTCAGTGACGACATTCCTCCCACGCTGTCCATACGGTAACGGGAAAAAAAAAAGAATACTGGGTAGTCTTGATAATCACACAAAGGTAAAGGCGATCCTTATCATTTACATCATTGCAGCTTCCCAACCCGACACCGAGGGAGGTGCGTGCGTTGTGAACGGGAGTGCAAACAAAGACAAAAAAAAAGTAATTGAAGAAAATGACTGATACACGCGCTCTACATGGAGTGAAACAGTAGCGTTTTACACGCGTCCGGTGCGCCAACAATTCGTGATACTGAGAGTATACAGATGTGGCCACCGTTGCTGCCATATGGCTCAACACGTATGAGCCGGCAATGAACCTCATGCTGAAGCTCATCCCGGTTTGCGGGGTCTGAGAGCTGAATCACGGGGAACGGCAGATCCGAAATAACAGACGAGTAGGCGCGGCCGTCAAACAAGGAGGACTGTCGACGAAACGTGTATATTGTTATGTTGGGGTCGATTCCGTTTTCGTCCAGGGTTCTGCCACTATCGGGTCCAGGAACGTTAAGCAACAAGCATGGTGGGCTGCTGCTGCAAACAGTCATGGCGGATGCCACAACACCAACTTTGCCGAAAAGTCGGTGAACCATGGTGCACAGGATTGGTGCGACCAGGACATCGGTCGTGCATAAGCGCAGCTCTTGCATGTCTTGCAGTAACACGACCGACCTGTGCCGTTCGGGGTCCAGAGCCACCAAGTTCCCTAAGAAAACAACGCAGTCGCCAATCTCGTGTGCGTGTGAGACTGTGAACGATTGAGCCGACTGTAAAACAGCTGCCGAGAACAACTGTGAAACGTAGAAAGTGCTCTCGTTCTGATGCAAAACAGTACAATCAGCCACCTGGCTCCACTGGGTCGTGCCAGCGGAACAATACTTGTCGACGTCAGTCTTTCCAAGAAATACAACGGAGATCCCCGACTCGGGTTTCGCAGACGGAGATGCGAAATAGTTGAAAAGAGGACTGCTTCGCGGTATACTCACGCAACCGCACTGTGTTTCGCGGTCGACACGTTGGAACGACCCCAGCAGCTGCGATATCACATCGCCGTTTGTTGCACGTACACTGATGACAACGTGCGCGATGGGCACACTACGAGCCACCAGATTGCTCAACAACGTGGCCAGGGAAGATCCAGAACTGCTGTGAGCATGGTTGCGGTTGCCTCTTTCGAGCAGGTGCATTGCATCAGCGGTGTTGCCCACACGCACGCATTTTTCGGCGTGTGCGCGCTCGTTCCACACTTGGCCGCTGCCCTGCACCTTGAGACTGTGCAACTCCAGAGCCGCCTCACGGTTCGTTTCTGTGCCGTCGGAGCATACACAAAAAAAGTCTTGCAGCTTCGCGTCGAGTGAGAGACGCATAATGAACTGTCCAATGTCTGTCGCCAAAGCATCGCAGAAGCCGCTGATCGCCTGAAGAAGCGCAACAGGGTCTGAACCCGCGACAGAGAGAGCGTATTCCGGTTCAGCGGCGGTATCGGCTGCATTGCCTAAGCGGGCACTTACGAGAAAAGACGCCACTGATGCGGTTTGCTCTTTCGCAGGGCCAGAAAGCGAAAAGAGGTGAGTTAGTATTTCCTCGTCCTCCACGCAAAAGGGTATTCCTTTAATTCCTGCAGTCCACACCGCGCCTGAAAGCACTGCTGTGACAAGTGGGAGTTCAATGACCAGTGCCGTTTTGCCATGGTCGACACAGTGCTGGGCAATTGCATTTGCAAGAAAACATTGTTTAGCAACAGTTGTTAGTATTTCTCCTGACGCCGACGATTGTGCACCAGCCGCATCCAAGAAGTTACCGTAGTCCTGCTCGCAGTCTGATACGCTGCGCCACGTCGCTGAAATATGCGTTTTTACGCTGTCCAAAAGCTGTGCCGACAGTGTATCTCCCTTGTTTACATAAATGTGCAGGTCACAATCGCTCCCATCAGCCATTGTGTACATCCTCCACTCTTCGTGCTCTTCGTTGAGTGACTCCGACAGCAGTTTGGAGTGCTGCTGTTTTTCGAACACTGTTTCGCGGGTGGTTGTGAACAACGGTGCGTTTCGGTGACGTGCGGCACCAACGACCTCGGACACGTAACTGTGTGGATCCCACATATTGGTGCGGAACACGTTTTCGCTGTCGTCACCGACACGTGTCTCTTGAAATGGGCTGGTCAGCCTCCAGATACGAAGTGAGTGAGATTGCACGAGAGAGAGAGAGACAGAAGCCGATGATTGGTTGAGAGAAAGACACCAAGTGGAGGCTGAAAAGGCCAATACCGTAGACGGAAAAAGTCGCGTGATGGCCAACACGTCTCGACGCTGGAAAGACTCAATCAGACACTGACGAGCACAGTTACTCATTGCACACGGTGCTCGCTAACTGAAGCGGCACAGCGAGTCGAGCGCATATCAGTAATGTGTGCTATCGACACATCTGGTACTGCAACGGTCCGAACAGACAGATTACAAAGACAGCGCACAGGCCCATCAAATACCTTTCGTATCAAGCGGACAATGAACAGTTTTTCTTCTTCCTGCATGATACACACGCAGTTGAACTGGGAGGCAGTCGATAACAGAGACATGTGAGGGTGGTTTGAAAAAAAAAAGCAGGAAAGCAAGGACAGTACAAAAAGTTTAAACACGCGCGTGTCACGCCGTTCACTGCGCTTGCTCCACCCACGGTTTGGTCAGTGGTCCCGTTGGGCGAAGTCGCGCCACTTCGTTGTCTACTTTCACTCTTCTCTCTTTCTGTTCTTCCTGTGATGGTAGAGCAAAAAAGAGACGTGGTGCTGTCTTCGTACATGCGTATGGCTCGTCGTGTTCCGCATGATCAATTTGTACGTACTCGAGAGACAGTTTACAGTCCAGATACGAAAGCCCTAGAGCCTGAGCGTACGCGCGTCTTGCCTCTGCGCGTGAAGGAAAAGTCGCTACAAAGTCTGTACGCACAGTTGGCGAGGTAAACGCCCAACGCGAGGCCAGTGGCATCAGCGCTTTGACGTCCTCATCCGACATTGGCGACGGAACGTTGGACACGAGGACATGTCGTGTAGCCTCGTCGTCCGGGAGTTGCGCCCGTATAGAGCGGACGGTGAACATTCGTGATTTTATTGCTGGCAGTGCGATGGGGTTTGTTGGTGGGGGTGGGGTGTGGTGGGTGTGGTGGGTGTGGGGGCCCGGGGGGGGGGGGGGGGGGNCGGCGCCGTTGGGGCCTTCGGGGGTCGCGACGAGCCGCTTGTGCTGCCGTGGCCGCGGCCCCGCCGCCCACCCCCCTTAACAACGACCGATGCCAAACCGCCCCTCCATCGCCCGCCAACACCACCACAGAATACATGGCAACGCGTCTCATCCTCTTTTTTCAGCGGAGGCCTAGTCACGCTTTCACATTCGCCGAGCCCTGGACGCGGCTGCTTGTCGAGGTCGAAGCAGCTGATGGGAGAGGGCATGTTGTTGGATGCGCAGTATCCCTTAGCAAACTGCAAAACAAGCTAGACATTGTGGTGTCGATTCAAGTTGAGCAATGCGGCCCAAATGCGGAAAAGGCTCAACGGTACATTGATGCGTGCGCGTGGTGGTTGGGGAAAGGCCCGCTCGGGACTGCGTATCTACCAGTGCGTCTGGTCGCTCGCACTTTTCGCGGCCGGCTCATCACCCCGCCCGAAGACTGGCGAGTCGTGAGCCTTGATCTGTGCTCTTCCGACCGGGTGCAGTTACCACCGATTGACTTGCGCTCCTTCCGCCCGCTCCTGCCACGTGTCGAAGAACTAATCATCTCCATGCGAGGGTTCTGGGCGTTCCAACGTAGCCTCCAGTGCCTAGAGGAACTACGAATGTGTCAGTGTCTCCGTAGCCTCGACATCTCGAAGACGGATGTGTCGGACTTGCAGTGCATTCCTATGCAGCGCCTAGAGGCATTTAGTGCGGCGTTCTGCAGACATCTACACTCCATCGCACCTCTCCTCAAGGCACCCCACTTACGTCAGGTATGCCTGGCCTGGAGCCCAGTCACCGATATCCCGCTGCTGGGTCAGTGTCCGCAGCTCGAAGAAATCGACCTCACACACTGCGGATTCCTCTCAGATGTTGCTTTTTGTTCCTCCCTCCCCCGTCTCACGACACTTGGCATCGCGGAGACGGATGTGACTGACCTCTCACCTCTCGCACACCTGCGCCATCTGAAAAAGGTTTACACAGGTCGTTAAGTGAGCTGTGCAGACGCTTTTTTCTTTTTGTACTTGTTTACCTGTTGAAGGCGCCTCCGTTGTCTGTTTTTCAGCAGCTGGAGTTTGACTGCTATCTGACCTTCGTCTACCTGGCTACATGGCTGTAACGTTCGCGAAACGAGCTGCACGCTGTCCCAATGTGTTACTGGTAACGTTGTTTGGCTGCCACTGTGTCTTGTGAGCCACCAATATCCCGAAGGCATTGGCCATTCATCAGCCATCTGTGCCTTCGCGGCAGCGTGTGTGTACTTACAGCGTTGTGACCACTCCTCACTCTGCTCGCCCTCGTCCAGCTATGTTCGGGTGCTTTCTCTCCACCACACGCGCTTTTCCTTCTTACAACGCTCCCCATGGATTTCGCCACGACAGGCTCTTCTACCTCACTGGCAGTCACGGGTAGTATCTTGCTGTGACTGCTCTCCACTTCCTTTTTTTTTTTCACATCAGGTGGCTTACTACCGTGTCCTAGGGCAACATGTGTACAACACGTTCTGCGAGCTGTGGAGGCTGGAAACGGCTGTGCGTCATGTCGGTTCTTCTGTGCGCCTCGTTTGTCGTTGCAAGTGTTGACACATGTACGCAAGGCCAAGTGTCGAGCGGTGGGTCTTGTGTACCTGATACCAACAACCCTTACGATTACTTCATCGTACGCATCGACCAAGATCTCAGCTCCAGCTCAACTAGGTTTGAGAGCGCAACCCTTTCACCTGACCAGCCACTCTTTGTGCTGTGCCCAGGGTTGGAAGCCACCGGCGCACGACTTTTCGACCAGGATCGCCAGAACGTTCTCTTTTCTCGTGTCGCATGGTACCCAGAGATCAGTGCCAGCTCGAGACATGTCGTCCTCGGCGGCCAGCTTAACGAAAACTGGGATTGGGTGACTGACGACGGTAACTTTGATCGCTACGGTGTCGAGGCTGCGTACGGAAGCAACCTGTTCGAGTTGCGCACGTTCGCCCTTCGTCAGTTTACAGACACTCCTTCACCGAACACGTTTGACAAAATCAGTGATCGGTACGTGAATTTCGATCCTGTACCGCCTGGTGGGAGCTCGTACCCGTACCCTACACTGAACCCAGCTCTCGAGCCCAACGCTGACGCAACGATCGCCAACTCAAGCATTCCTCGTCGCACACTGATGGACGTTGTCAGCGGCTATTGGCACAACAGCCGTCTGCACTACAGCCCTGTCTACGTCGCCTGCGAAAGCCCGGCCGCAAATCCGAAACCTTCCGTTGCTGTGACTCGCACATCCTTCCGTAGTGGTGCGAATCCGCGCTACGGAGGCAACTGGGACGCCGTTTGTGCTGCACAGGCGGGCGACGGCAAACAGCGAGCGGCTCGCCTGACGTCACTCATGAAAGACATTGGGTTTCGCACCGCTGTCAGCCAAAACACGGCTGTTCCCCTTCTCGCCGCCG
>JASANP010001020.1:0-51223 GCA_030849625.1 Wallacemonas sp. TrypX
TCAAGCACACGCAGCCCATGAGGCAGCTCAAGTCACTCACCTTCGTGCCGTAGATGTGCAGTTCCCTATGCTCACGACAGCCCGCTAGCGGTGTCAGGTCGTGCAGGTTTTGACACCCGTTCGCATTCAGTACCTGCAAGTGGGTGGCGCCTTCCAGAGGACTGGGGTAGGAAATGGCAGTAAATGAAATATCGAGTTCTTTCAGCTCGTGGATGAGAGACATGAGCATCTGTAGTTGAGTGAATTCGGTGGACCAGCTGAGATCCCACGCGTCCACACGCCATCCTGCTGTGCTCACCAACGAGCCACAGCATCGGTGGGCGACTACTTTTCACAGGCAGCCGATCGACACCAAACGGCGTGCGGTGCAGCCACCATTCGCACGCGTCCAAGTAGCGCTGAGCCTGTGTGGGGTCGCTCTGCAGCTGCTCCACTTCAATCCCCGTGATGATGTTGAGTGCGTTGGTCGTCTTCCGCACCGCTAGTTCTTCACCGATGGCGTGCCCACGTCCGCTGGGAGACTCTGTGTCGATGAGCCAGCGCGTCCACTGTTCCGTGGTCGTCAGGGCGTGACTCGGTTTTTTGTTGAAGCGAAGAATGAGACGAACAGACATGGCAAGTGTGGAGAAGAGAAAGTGACTTATATCAGTCGCGCAAACGGGATGCCGGCCCTGCATCCACAGCGTGCCACTATAGCTGTCGCAGCGAAAAGAAGGGAAAGAGGGAGCGGCACCTGCAGAGCGGGGGACGATGAACGGGGAGAGAAAGCGAGGTAGATGAAACTGTGAAAGATGAAAGAGAGGCGAGATGTGACCAAAGTGGGTACTGCCGAAAACACACACGCGCAGACAAGATGCTTCGCATCTAGATTTATTGCTGAGGTGTTTGTGCTGTATAAAGGGCTGTCAACGAGTCAGCCTCCACGACACCCATGAGGGGGGAGCATTTTTTACGTATTTGTGGACACAGAAAAGAGTAAGGTCGGTGTGCTGACCCAGGATGGAGCAAGATGAGAAAAGGGAATAACATGAGACTGGGGAATATACTGCAGCACGAATGAATCAACGGAGCGAACAGTCGTTGTCCGTTCGTTGTTGGTGTGCTGTCACGTCATCCAGAGCTACAACGGCTCATTCACGGCGCGCGGGCGCCGGCTGGTGCACCGTCGAGAGTGGGTCCTGTGGCATGTGGTGGAGGCAGCCAAGTTGGACATTGAAAAAGCGTGCTTCAAAGCGGTTGGGCAGTGCCAGAAACCTCCAGCGCAGAAGGCTCCGTGAGTTACGCGACCCAGCGACACCCGTTGGCACGACGACGCCTACTTTCAGCGAGATAAGCCTGTCAATGCACATCGCACCTCAACGACTCCACAGTGGTGGCTGGGAAAATGATGAAAAGAGTGCACTTAGGGCTCACGCGGAGAATACCACTCGCTCAGAATCTGTAGAGAGCACCAACCTCCCCTGTCAGCACATGGGTGTCGAAACGGTGGAACACTGTTGTCATCAGGAGCGAGACACACGTAGTTCAGCGCAGCGAGCAACAAACGTGGCGCAGAGCCTTTGGCAGTTCGTACAGCCGAACTCCATCAAACGCAGCGCACGCTTCATGTTGCCAGACGAATCCGGTGACGACGTTGCCCTTGGAAGCACTGTACCTCGTGTGCAAAGCTTGCCGGCCTGTCTCGATGGAAAAGGGAGGAAAGAGAAAGAGAGAGACAGGCAGTGGGGGAAAGGGACAGCATTCTTGTTAGCCTACTACGACGCATTCTTCGCAACGCTCAACGTACGCACAGTCACCACTTGCGTTGTGGATGCAGAGAAAAACGACCTGTGCTGACTGTGGAGAGAGAAAGATGTAGACCAGTCGCCTGTGTTCACGACCGGGGAGAGAAATGTGGGTGCATTTATATGTGAAGAGAAAGTGCTAGCTGTAAAAAAGAAAAAACAGGAATGGAAAAGTGTCTACCAGTTCGGTACGGTCCCGCTGCCTTTGTCGCCCCCGCCGACACTTTTTCCACTTTGCTTTAGCTGGTTCTTCAGCTCGAGTGCCTCCTCTTGTGTTCGTAACAGGCCCTGCTGCTCCATTTGCTCACGGTCTTTTTTGGCTTTGCTCCAACGGCGCATGATCGCGTCGTCGACGTTGCCGCCTGACGCACCTCGCAGCACCTTCTTGTGAACCTCCGTGGGTGCGTTGGGGTCGTTCGGATCGCGGCTCGCTTCCGTTGCAGGTTGGTCCGAGCCCTTTTCAAAAGACACTTTGCTGGGCTTGTGTGCCAGGGTGAAAAGCAGGGAAGAGAAGTCCTCAACGGCATGTTCGCACCGTGACACCTGCTGAATGCTTGGGATACCAGCAGGGTACGTCTTTCCACGAAGCTGTTTTGGTGAGAGAGCTTCATACTCCTTTAGAGCGCTCACTTCGGGACAGGAGCGCTGCACAAGCTGGCACTTCTGCTCGCATGCGGTATAGTCTTCTTGTCGACGCTCCTCGGCGACGGACTGAAACACCTGCTCCCAGCCTTTGGGAGCACGGCTGCGATTTTCAACCACCCGCTCAGTGCGGTCCCAGCACATCTTGGCGCAGTTGCTGCACATGTCCACTATCGACGAGAGCGTCACAGCCTTCAGTGCGAACGAATCATTGTGCGATTGCAGCGCCATCGTCCGCACACGTTTTACGCGATTCTACAGCTACACATGGACGCGAAAAAAAAAAAAAGGAGTGGAGAAGATGGGAGGTGAGAATGACTGTTTGATGTCAATGCGAAGCGAGAGAAGGAAACGGTAGTCACAGCCACTCTCCTGTGACACCGAATGCGTCAACGCGCACGCCCTTGCTCACAGCAGCGAAAGACAACGGTATCGGTAGTGCAGCCACACACGCGTGCTGTTTTGGTGTGTCCGTATGTGTGTACCAGCGTGTCTGCGCCTCCTCATCTGCGGCAACTGTGAAAGTTGCCCGTCACCACATGCACACACAGACACACACACATGTCGGTCAAAGACCATTCCGGTGATGGGAACTGTAAATGTAGGTTCAATCATATAGAAAAGAAGTAAAAAGAAAACGAGAGGTATGTTTAGTCGAAGAGACCGAAGCCCATGTCGTCGTCGCCCTCCTCCTCGGGCTCCTCCTGCTTGGCAGCAGCGGCGGCAGGCGCCGCACCACCGGCAGCAGCGGCAGCACCACCGGCAGCGGGAGCACCAGAGCCAACCAGCTTGGACTTGCCCTCGGCGCACAGCTCGTCGAAGTTCTTGCCCTCGACCTCAGCAAACAGAGCAGACACGCGAGCACCGTCCACGGCCACACCAGCGGCCTTCAGGACAGCCTCCACATCGGCCTTGGAGGGGGTCTTTCCCGAAAGGGAAACCAGAGCGTAAGCCGCCAGGTATTTCATTCTAAACTGTCAAAAGGGGTCACGGCAGGCAAACAAAAAGAAGAGTCAAAAGTGAAACGGTGGTATGCAAGCAAGAGAGAGAGAGAGAGAGAAAAGAGAAGGGAAATGAAGTCAGATAAGGAGGTCGCATACATGTGAGGCGATGAGTGGCAGGCGGTGACACACCGTCCGGAGTGAGAGCGTAATCGGCCCTCGAGCCCGTGGGGAAGGACGTGGGAGTGCGACACGACAGATACCACACACTAACAACAGTGTCTGACCTCTTCCACTCAACGGGGCAGATGGACGAGCGCTTAGTGGCAGTACGTCTCAACACCTGCGCGTTGTCCACCACCTGTCACTGCCCTTCTTTTTCGTCGCGCAGCTTCCGTCGCGGATCCTTTATTACTCGTTTTTTTGTTTTGTGTGGAGAAATAATGAAAAGGAGAGTATCCCAGTCGCAAAAGAGAGAATGTTGACACACAGTCTTAACCAACCGCTGTGTTCGAGACACAACGCTTAGTCGAAGAGACCGAAGCCCATGTCGTCGTCGCCCTCCTCCTCGGGCTCCTCCTGCTTGGCAGCAGCGGCGGCAGGCGCCGCACCACCGGCAGCAGCGGCAGCACCACCGGCAGCGGGAGCACCAGAGCCAACCAGCTTGGACTTGCCCTCGGCGCACAGCTCGTCGAAGTTCTTGCCCTCGACCTCAGCAAACAGAGCGGACACGCGAGCACCGTCCACGGCCACACCAGCGGCCTTCAGGACAGCCTCCACATCGGCCTTGGAGGGGGTCTTTCCCGAAAGGGAAACCAGAGCGTAAGCCGCCAGGTATTTCATGTTTCGGATGTTGAAAAAAAACGTGTGTTAACTAGTCAACAAGAAAAGGGGGAAGCGGGTGTGTGTGCGTGTGCCGTATCAATAAGAAGTAGGTGCAAGGGACGAAGAGGAGAATAAACGATGTGTGCGAAGGAGAGAGCATGGGAGACGATTGTCAGCATGCCTTTCTTGACAGACGGTCGCAGTCGTGTGAGCGCCACTCACCAGCGAGGGCAAGATGGAGGAAAACAAAGAGGAGGCAAACGGGGTGGCGTCGAGCCGCTGTACAATTGGACTTTGCACAAGTTGCAGCCGGGAGCACCCACGCAAATAAACAGACATGGGTCGCTCCCCTCCGGTTACGCGTCGAGCCGCAACCTCCTTTCTTGGAATCGCGACGCAAAGCTATCCTTTTTTGTTTCCGTTTATTCACGCCTTTTTTTTTTTAAGCACTCGTTAAAACGTGACTGTGCACCACAGCACAGCAACACACACACACAAAATGCGGATAGGGGTGTGAACCGCTAGTGGATCCACTGCAAGGCGTACAAAAACGTACGCACGGCGGTAACGTCGAGTGGAAGCAGAGGGAGTGCGTCTTCACGAAGAAAACGGTTGCAGGTTTCTCTGCATTGCTCATCCACTTGCGCCGGAGTATGTGCTACCGACGCCTCTGGGTACGGCACGCCTGGTGGGAAGTTGTCGCTGTCAACGCTTATGGCATCGTTCTGCGACAGAGACGACGCACGCTCTTGGGTCACGTGCTGCCGCGTCCAACCAATGAGGTAGACTTCAGCTAGGTGCAACACCCTGCGCTGCACATCTGGTGTGAGCAGAAGGAAGCTCTCCACGTAGTCGCCGTCCACACACGAACGTGCCGCCTCTTCGCGCCGCCTCTCTTGCGTGATGCTCTGCAGTAGAGGAATATCAAACGAGGCGT
This sequence comes from Wallacemonas sp. TrypX, assembly GCA_030849625.1. Taxonomy (NCBI): domain Eukaryota; phylum Euglenozoa; class Kinetoplastea; order Trypanosomatida; family Trypanosomatidae; genus Wallacemonas; species Wallacemonas sp. TrypX. The sequence goes on from JASANP010001020.1 coordinate 5,130, forward strand.
TCCGGCTTACACCTCGCTCTTGACCAGTCGTCAGCAGTTCACGAAACCCGCTGTGCTGAAAGCCTCCAGATCCAGCCGTCACCCGATGCAACGCTGCCTCAATGGCGCGCAAGAAGCAGTGGGTCGCGTCGCGTAGCGGTGTGATGGTGCCGAACGCACCGTGCGCCGTGCCGTACACCATCTGCAGGCCGGCAATGCCCTTGACCAGGGAAGGAGGAGCCAGTGCGCTGTCGCTCGTGATGGATGGAGCGAAGCTGCCCGGACACAGACAGGTAATGAGGTCACCAATGTGCGCTTGAGCCGTTGTCACGACACGCGCACGCAGCGGTGGGGCCGACGCGGCGGCGCCACCTTGCTGGTTCTCGTTGCCGTCCGTGTCGCCAGCGCGAGCGCCACTTGCACGCTCAACCGCGCAGAATTCGACGTGGAGCAGGTTCAGGCTGTCGTCCGCAACGCACAGGCCACTGCCACTGCCAGTCCACGCGCCGTCCACAATACCGCGCGCTTTCCCGTCACGGCCGACCACCTTGACACTCCCTTGCACAGGATCGACGTACAAATACGTCGCGCTGTGACGTGCATCGAGCGCCACTATGGAGGCCGACGGCAGTGGAGGTGCGGAAGAGGAGCGGCCGTCTACAGCGGTCGAAGTCGCTGTGGTGGACGGTGCGACGGGGTAGGGAAGCGGGATCAGCTTCGTGAGACTCAGACCCACATGACAGCGTTCTTCCGCCACGAACGTCGCGTCGACTGGACTCCAATGAAATGTCATGATGCAGCCGCTCACGCCGAGCGCGATACGTCCAGGGTAGTTCGGCACCACACAGCAGCACTGGAGCGCACCGCTGATGTCCTTCTCGCCCATCAGCTGCAGCGCAGCACCGCCAACGGTTGTGCCCTGGTGCGTGTGCACAGGCGCGCCGCTCGTCACGGCACGTGAAGGGACGGACCGGCAGAACCATGCAATGCGGCTGGAGCGCGCGCGCTGTTCATCGGGAAACACAAACGTTGAGCCCACTAGCAGGGAAACAGCAGGGTCATCGGCGCGGGCACCCGGTGGCGGCGACAAGGAGAGCCCAGCGCTTTCGTTCGTCGAGAGGTACAGCGGCTCAAAGAACACGCACCGTTCGTTCTCTAGCAACGAGTCCTCCGCCGATGCCGCGAGGAGCGGAGAGGCGACGGTACCAGAGTGCGTCACAAAGCTATGCGGAACAAGGAGAACTTCGTCTTTCTCAGGCCGGCGAACAGACACAGCAAAAGAGTCCCACTGAGGCACGTCTGCAAGGTGAGTGACGGTGCCGTGCATGCCCAGAAACGTGTGATTGAGCTTCTGAGTGTTCTCCACCCTGCCAAGGATAAGCTCACGCTCCTCGCGCGACCAAATAGCCAGCGTCTGCGCCTGATCGTCCGCGGCGTCGCTGTCTCGCGTGCTGGAGGATGTTGCATCATGACGAGTGTGGGGCCGGGAGTTTCCTGCACCGTGGCCGCGACCGTCGCCTCCTCTCGCTGCGCGTCCACGGCCAGACACAGCGAGGTCTGCGCTCTGCCGTGTGTCGGACACCCGGCGCAGTCCGGCGCTCGGCGTGAGCGTCATCGTGGAGCATGACGTCGCGCTCGGCGTGCTGAGGCCTGTCACCTGCAGGCTCTCGTTGAGCAGCAGCAACAGTGGCACAGGTCCACGGCACAGTAGCGTGTCCGTGTGCCCAGGCAGCACGCTGAGCTCAACCGGCAGATGGGACACAACGGCCTGCTGCACCACCTTCGCACCGTCAGCTGACACTTCCACGACGACGCCTTTTAAAAGACCAGCGAAGATGCGGCGACCAATCATGCAAAGGCTGCGTGGCACAGACGACACGGTGACGGCACGATGGGACACAACAGGTGACTGATCACGCGATGCGTCGTGGTTCAGCTCCAGTACGTGCACCTGCTCCAGGCTCCAGTCACCGTACAGCACCGTCGTCTCCGTTGCCAAATGAAAGGCGGACAAGTGGTGGCACGCAGTGGGAATAGGCACGACACGCGACGACTCTGTCACGTTCTTGTACACATAAATGTTTGCGTCGTCGCCGACCACTGCGCAGTACATGCCGCAAATGGAGGCGAACATCGCCTCTCGGCCAAACGGCGTGGTCGCCTTCATCGTCATTGTGATCTCGGCACCACGAGAGTGGGCCGCGTTCGGTTGACCGTGGCTGGTGGACGTGTCGTGTCGCGTCTCCTCGACCATGAAGAGTCCACTGCGCGTTGCAATTGTGTAGAGAATCGACCCACACGGCTGCGGAGTACCATGCATGTCAACGATAGCAGTATTGTGACGCGCGGTCAACGCTGTCGGCATCCGATGGGTCACATGGCGAATGGAGGCCGCCGTGCCGTCGACGGCACAGAAGAAACGCGGCCCGCTGTCACGCATGGTGAGAGCAATGAGATGACAACTGGTGTGTGTTGCCACGACATCGTCAGGGAGATCAACGATAGTCTCTTCCTCAAAGGTGACCGCTGATCGCACAAGGCTGACGCCACCTCCTCCATTCACACCCGTGCTCGCAACGACACTGGCACGAGGGCCGTCCCGCACAACCTCCATGCCGAGAATGGGCCCGCAATTCTTAAGAACGACAGTTGTCGTCCCGGTCTGTAAATCAACAAAGAGACTGTCGCTGAACTGTGACGCCACAACCCAGCAGCGCGGACTCACCGCAGCGATGTCAGTGGGAACAGTGGGTAGAACATGCCGAAAGAATTGGATCGTCAGGTGCGGAGGGTGGTGGACACCGCCATCCATCAGTACACCTTCACTTGACGACGATGCGCCAGCGCCCACCGTCGCGCCCAATGCGCTCACGCCCCCGCTCACAGAGACCGAAGAGGTGGAGGCCATCAAATCTGGCACGTCCACGCTGATGCGTCCGCACACACCGTCACTAAAGCACACCACCAGTGACTCTTCACGGTAAGGCATGCCGCTGTGCGCGCCGACAGATGCACCTGGTGTCGCGGTACCCAAGGAGCCTGCCGCGCCGCCGCTGGTACGGCACACACAAGAAACAACGGCGCTGCCCGTTTGTGACGGCGGGAGTTCACACGTCACGGCACGGCGACGGGGAGTGCGAAGGCTGAGGTACGTAACCAAGTGATTGCCAACCACAAACAGGCCACCGGCGGTGACGGAGAGAAACGCGGCAGACGGATCGACATTTGTTTGAACGGTGCCCTGACGCACTGCGCGTGCACCCGAGTCGCACAACACATCGCGCGAAAACGGAAACACGCACGCCGCGGAGGGCTGTGTCGCAACACTCACGGATGTGGAGTAGCTGTACTGCGAGACGTGGCACCGGCCGTGTCGGTCCGCAAACAGCACGAACAGCGGCAGAGCTGAGCGTGCCGGCGTCGCCACGGAGCCTACATTGCCCGCGGAGGCAACGCCAGCCTGGGTGCCGACGTGGTTGCTCTCAGCAGGGAGGCGTTCAAGACCTGTCACAGGCCCGTCCGCAGTGCTGACGGCAGCCTTACGTGACACCCCGTCTGCGGGGGTGGCCGCTGCGCCGAATGTGATGTCCTTCACGTCGAACTCCGTGAAGTCAAAAGAAGTCCGCGACAACGGAAGGACGGATTTGCGTGCGTCCACCGCGCTGACCACGCACGGAGGAAACTGCGCGTGAAGCAAATCCAGCGTTGCTGTCCGCTTCCTCCTTGATTCTGCCGGCATGGCGTGCGAGGCCATCGCCGCAAACACATCCAGAAAATAAATGTCACCACGATTGACGCTGAACGCGACTAGAGGTGTTGGGCATAACTCGCCAGTTGCGCACACCAAGCTAATCTCCCCGGGGTTGAACTGGTGCAGACAGCCATCTATCCCACTCTGGTAGAGAGTCACGAGACGCAAAGTGGTCCCACCGGACCGAGTGCCACTTGCATCGGCCGCACGATGAGGCGGCTCAGCGCAAGTGCTCGCCGAGGGCACACGCTCAATTGTGGTGAGGAGTAGTTCCTGTTTTACTGAAAACAAAAACAGCACGTGGCGAACAGTTCGATGCGTGTCTGTGTCAGTGATGGGAACCACCTTCATGTACTTGAGTGAGCAGTGTAAAGGAATGTCATCGAGAAAGACAAGCTCACCAGACGCAGAAGACTGTTCAAACACCGCAAGCCGAGTGAGGCAGTTGAAAACGACAAGTATACGATCAGTACCGTCCAGGTGCCCGGCGACAACACCAAGAGTCGCCGAGGGCGGCTTGCTGTTGAACGTGGCAAAACGCATCGGGTTCACCTGGATGCGTTAAGCAAAGTGCAAGCTTGACAAGAAGCGGTAGGAGAGAGAGACAGAGCGAGTAGAAATGCCAGTAAAAACGTGTGAACGGGAGAAGGTGGAAGAGTGACAGTGGGTGTTGGTTTACTCGAGGTGCACGACATGGCAACGCCGAGGTAGGCATAAAGAAAAAGTCAGCAACCTGCACTCGCACAACAGGTAGCCAACAAGGGGTGCCCGTACACCAGTTAGTTAAAAGGAAGACACTTCACCGCTGCCAAGCTCTGTGACAGTGTGTGTGTGTGAAGCACGCAGGCGAAGCGGAGAGACTTACCTTGAGTTCCTGTCATACCACGTAGCAAATGTGGTACGGTTGTGCCTTTTTTTCCTTTTGCAGTTTCATGTGTATGTGGTGCTGTACTCCATGCGACGCGCGCGACTCTTGGTGGGTTCCAGTGGAGGGGGTGTCTGAAAGTGAGTAGAGGTCACAAAGTGTTTTTGTGCCTAAACTACAGCTAACAGGGATGAAGTACCTCGCAAAAAAAAAAAAAGAGTGAGTGAATCACGCGGTCATGGCACGGAAAAGACAAGATGCAAGCGTAAGCAGGCACCAAAAATGGATCTATGCAAACAGTTCTGGCGTCGGGTGCGACAGAAAAAAGAAACAAAGGAAAAAAGCGCAAGAAAAGACCAACACCTGACACGCATTCTCAGAAGTAGAGCGTTACGAGAGTGTTTTCGATACGGGACAATCGATTGTCTCTCCCACGCGACTGGAAACCCACAGGAACACCCAGCAGCTCAATCGCCCAGAGCACACACACACACATGTACCTGCATGCATACCCTTAACGCACTCAGCCGGTTCACCGTCATTTTGTGGCTGTCTGCCCTCAGGCAGGCATTTTTTATGCGTCGCTCTATGCTGTTTACGGCGGTGAATCAACAGTGTGTTGGTCGATAAGTGTTTGTCTGTGTGTGTGTGTGTGTGTGGCCGAAGGTGGGCAGACACGCCGTTGTCGACGCGTCGCCGGAGCCGCTCCTTCCACGACCGTCAGTGACAACACGGTGTTCCCACACACAATCGCCACCCCACTCTCTCTCTGCCTTTCCTTTCCACATACACACACGTGCACAGGTGAAGACTGTCAAAAGAGGGCTGACACAGCTTCACCTGGGCAGTGCACTTTCCGTAGGATCGCTGCGAGGGCGGCTAAGAGGTCTGTTGGCAACGTGATGCGCGTGCTGGAGGACGTTTGGCCGCACGATGTGAATACGCGCGTGCCACAAGCGCCCACCTGATAGCTGCGTCCGAAATCAAAAAACGACATCTGAAAACGCATGTGTTCTGTTTCAACACCGATAACAGCGTGCCCCGCCCCGTATAGCAGAAGGTCCATTTTCCAAGGTCTGCTGCATTCGATCGCGCAGTTCTCAGGTGCGGGCACAAGGTTAGCCGAGCACGACACGGCACAGTTAACAGACACTTGGTAGGAGTCGTTGGAAAGGCGCGTTGCCATGAACTGAAGCTGCGCATCAGAGTACCGGTCCGAAAGACCCTGCAAGTCACACAGGTGAACCTGCTTGACAAATACGGCGGCACGGTGGGTGCCGTTGTGCGCCGATGACGCACGATCGTCGAAGAGGCCCTGAACTTTGCCCGGTTCTGTCAGAGCAAGCGGAAGTGCCGAAGTCATGCAGGGGATTTGCACATCAACCGAAGGCTGGCACAAGAACGGCAGCAGAAACAGCGTGATGGCATACTTTTTACTGGCGGCGGACAGGACTGCGTCATCCGTGCCGTCCGACGTGCGCGAAGTGCGACGCAGTATATCGCTGGCCTTCTCGAACACCAGCGGGCAGTCACAGTACGTCTCAGCACCGTCCGCCTGGACTCGTTGCGACCGCGTGTAGTACACTGCGACATCTTGCCCGTAGTCGTACACAAGCTTGGTCCGATCGTTTAACAGGACAACCGGCATGTCGCGGCCGTTGAAACTGAGCAAAAAGCCGTGCCCGTACTTGCTGAAGTACACAGAGTTACGCACGAGTGCCTCCGGCACAGGCGGCTTCATTCGACGAACTGGCGGCATGGCGGCGCCTGTGTGCCGGAAGTGACTGTCCCCACGGCCCCATTCACCTGCAGCAGGGGTGCCGGGCGCGGAGCCGGTGGGCAGCGCGTACGGTGGCGACACCTGTCGGCACGACCCAGCCGCGCCACCGTAGCCCGCGCGCCGTGGCTGCGACAGGGGCGTGTCCACTCGCGGATCCCACGCATAAGGCGAACCACATTCCGTAATCGGCGAGACCATTCTGCACTCCGTTTGACGCCCTCCGCTACTGTGCGAGCCGCTCCGGTGGCGATCCTCTACGGCGAGCGCCAAGGCTTGTGGCACACCCGACGGTGCGTCACGAGACCGAAGAAGCGGCGACGACATCAGCCGGTCCATCGTCAGTCGGTGTCTGGGGTCACGCTGCAGCAAGCCAGCAATCACCGGCTTGCACAGAGAAAGCCGGTGGTCTGCCGAGGGGGTCGTCGCTGGAAAGACGTAGTCGACACGTTTGATCCGCTCATACGTGGCGGAGACACCAGTGCTCTCAAATGGCGGGTAGCCACATGCCAAAATGAACAAGACCACGCCCAAGCTCCACATGTCCGCTGCAAATCCGTAACCCTCCCCCGTCTCCCTGCTGAGCAGAATTTCGGGAGCCATGTAGTTTGGGGTTCCACATATCCGCGATTTGCGGTCGGTAGGTCCAAGCAGACCTGCGAAGCCAAAGTCGCCGAGCTTCACGTTGCCCTCAAAGTCCAGCATGATATTTCCCAGCTTGATATCTCTATGGATGACACCTCGTTTATGAAGGTAGTCGACTGCGCTGCAGAGCTGCCGCATAACGTGCTGTATTTCGCCGATCTCGAAGGCTCCACGGGCGTTGGAGAGGTCCATCAGGTTTTTCGTGGCGCACCGTTCCATCAGAATGAAAAAGTAGTGGTCGTCATGGAAAGACTTGACCAGACGCACCACGTTCGGGTGGTTCATGCCCCTGTGGATTGACACCTCCTGCAAGACGCGGGATTCAGTTTCGCTCGTCAGTCGCGACCGTTCAATCACTTTGCACGCATACACGGCGCGGGTGGCGAGATCGGTGAACTCGAACACGTCCCCAAAGCCACCTTTTCCCAGATGTGCGCCGCACCGGTACTGCCCAAGGACGGCACCGGAGACGGGGTCACGATCGCAAACAACCACACCACAGCGATCTGTAAGGGGCACCTTCTCCGGCTTCAGGTGGCACCCCGGTACCACCGAGGACGCCGCGCGGTGGAGCCTCTGCGACTCTTGCGACGACTGCCGTTGACCGCGTCCGGACACTGCCATCGGCTGCGTCGCCGAAACAGGGCGGTAGAAGCCCAAGGGCGGGTACCGCCTCTCAGTGTCGGGCGAGAGCGAGGCAGCAACGGCGCGGTTCGGATTCTGCGTGGGTGAAAATGTTGCTTCGAGATTCGCGTCCTCGTCGAAAATGTTGGCCCGCCGCGGGTGTGTCATTGGGGGTGGAGGTACAAGCTCGTGCACAGGGGCAAAGCTCCGCAGTGAGCCAGAGTACGCTGACGGGCAACAGAACTCAACGCCTGTGAACGGAGAGCGGTATCCGACATCGTACGGGGATGGCTGCTTCGCCGGAGAAGGGGACAACACATTGCTTGAGGACCTCGACGCCGTGTGTGGATAGACACACGGCGAGTGGCCATTACCCGTGGCGACCGGTGACGGCGACTTTTGGCTGTAGCGTACCGCCTTTGCCGTCGGTGAAGAGCCCTCATGATTCATGATGTGTCTCGGCCGAACGCCCAACGGGAGGAATTCTGTATGGGCGGTGCAGGTGGTGGGGCCGGTCAAGGCGGGGACAGAGCAGCGATGAATGATGTCAGACTAATGCTCGCGCGAAATTAGACTAGACGTAGCGCGTAACTGGGTGAACAAAAGAATGATTGTTGATGTCGCCTTTTTTTTTTTGCTGTCCCCCGTCTATATCGTTGTCAGTGTCCCTCTTTTTTCAGTTGTGCCAAAGACGTCGACAGGGCAAATGCTCCTGTCCTTGCGGCATGATGATGGTGTGTGTATGTGTGGGTGTGTAGTTGAGGTTGCGGATGAGTAGACGCAAGGATGCAGAGGAGAGCGAATGAAGAAGAAAAGCAGAGGGTCAGCAGCAATGTGAAATAGGGCATGTTGATGGGCGTGGAAGTTCGGTACGCGTAGGCGCGTCGCCGCAGAATGGCGTCTCTGTGACTAGCTGCAGGCGCGGCTCAAAGGAGCTAAACGGGACAAAACCAACAAGCCTGGAGCCTCCGAGCCCGAAGAAAGCCTTCTAAAAGGATCGCGCTGTCACGATGCGCGTTCGGGGGGGGGGGGAGGGGGTCCCGCGCCACCACTGACGGCACGGTAAAGGCGACTGACTCGCTGTTCAGTCGTTGCTGTTATTTTCGCTTTTGGCTCTACCAAAGTTTCATGTACCTACGAAAGAACAGCATTTTCCCTTGTTTTGCTTCCTAAATAATGAAAACAAGGAAAAAAGAAAAAAATATCCCCGCTTATGCGCAGCCATCCGCACATATCGCCTCATCACTAAGCGGCACTACCACCAGAAGCGATTAGTGCTGATTGTGCGGACCAGGCACCGCGACCCACCACCACACCACACCGGCGACAGCGGTGAGGAGGACGGCCTTGTCGACAAGAGAGTCCTCGGCGGGGCCAGCAGCGCCATGTGTGCTGGTCATCTCAGGGCCGGCAGACGCGGTCTTCTGAGCAACCTTCGCGTACGCAGCAGTAGAGCGCTGAAACGCGCACACACACGAGCGACGGAACATTGAGTGGATGAGAGCCTAGGCACCAGGTGACCAAATGAGATGAGAAAGAGTGCAACAGGAGAGCTAACAGTGACCGGTGACGGAGAAAAAAATGGGAAAAGGGAAAGAAGCGCCGTCAATAGCGGAGTCGTTTTGAAAAAAAAAGTGCAGGTATATGCGACGAACGGCAATGGAAGAGGTGAGTCAATGGACAGGGTGTGTGTGTTGGCATGATTTTTTCAAGCGTTGAAGTGCGCGCAATGTAGCGCGATGAAATGGAAAGACTACTACTGGCACGTATATTTGCACACCACCGACGCGGACAGTCGGCACGGACGACAAACGCACACAAGGGTAGGCTGGGCAACGGTATGTCAGGTGTTCCCTTCGCGAAGGCGTCACGAGACACAATGTCTGACTAAACGTTCACGTCAGACCACAGTGGGGTCGTGGCACAACAGAAGCATACACAGATAGAGGCGAGCACGCCGCACGCCACCCTTTTCGCTCACTTCGTCAGACGTAAGGGAAGGCATCATCGTGGAAAAAAAAAGAACGAAAAACACCAAAGAAGAAGGCAGACGGCAGCAGCGCCGGAAGCAACAGAAAACAGAGATGGAGATGGTGCGTGATGATTCTAGCTGCTCTAAAGACAAACGAGAAATAGAGTTACAGTAAGTTCAGATAAAGAAAACAGGAAAGGAAGTGAGCAAAGCGAAAAAAAAAGGACGAGTCCTACGTGCACAACAGCAGCGATGGCTCCACGAGAACAGTATACGAAATTCCGACACGATCATTCACACATAGTCTCTCTAAATATTGACGTACGATCGTCCATATGGATCACCGCAAGAATCTAAAAGGTAGTCCAGTGTGGTGCTCAGTCGTCCACAAAGGTTGGATGAGATGCTACTGTTGCACGGCATGAAGAATGTGTTGGCACTGTCCTCCACCGAGTCGATGTACGACCACAGGCTGCGCGTCCCCGTTAGCTGGGTACCGGCACGGAGGAAAGGTATCTTGTACTTGGTGCCTGGCGCGTTGAATGCAACAAAGGAGATGTTGTAGCGTGAGGCCAAGATCTTGGCGTAGCCGCCGTTAAACTGATCGCCCACAAACAGGATGTGGTCCTTGGACACGCCGTTCCCTTCGAGAGCGTCCACGTATTCGCTGATGGCATTCAGTGCGGTAGAATTGGGGAACCACTTTTTCAGAAACGCACCTTGTTGCACAAAGGCGGCACGGGATTGCTCGGACCAGATGTTGATCAGCGGCGCAACAGCACCGGCCACTTGTAGTGCGATGGATTCACCCCACTCATCCAGATTGCGGAACAACGAGAGTCCACGGTTGTTGCTGTTCAGCGTGATGAAGTGAAAGCCGTTGGACAAATCAACGTAATCGGAGAAGGGTATGTTGATGCCGTCCGTTGCGTAGTTGAGTGTAGGCGGGAGGCGCTGTGGGTGCTGGCGAATCAGCGTTGGCACGTGAGAGAACCACGTCGCAAAGTCAGTGTCTCCTAGGGTGCCCCACGTGTAGGACAGGGCACTGAGTAGTGCCAGGTCGTAGAGGCCCAGCGCGGCCGAGCCGTTCACGTTGAACCGTGACTCACACAGTTTTGACTCGCTGGCCACACCAGTTACTGGTGTGTGTGAGGCGACCGCGATCGACGAAGAGAAGACGTACTTGACGCCGTTACCCAGCGCGATGGAGAATGCAACAGCGAACATCACGACAATCCACCACACGAGCAACGCCTTGTAATCGGTGCGTAACGCAATGCGCTTGATTGCCAGTCGTCGCTCTGCCTTCACGACATCCGGGTGACGGTACCCGCAGCGCGCCTTGACATCGCAGCACATGTAGTTCAAGAGCGTGTCGCGGCAGCACAGCAGATGCGTGTCCACACGACTTTTCCGACGACCACCCTTTTCATCGTCATTATGAGCCGCGGGCCCTTCACGATTTACTGGAATTTTGAGCATCGCCGAAATCTCGGACTTTGTGAGTGAATGTTTGTGCTTGCGCGCGATCATGCCTTGGCACGCCACGAAAAGAACCACAACCACACCGATCACCTGGGGTTTCCCGCCGATCGCGCCACCAACGATGCCCAGCACAAGCAACACAGCGATCATGACGAAGGTGCAGTACACTGCCCATTGGCCCTTTCGGTGCAGCAACGTCATCCAGGCCAAGATGTAAATGACAATCAAGCAGATTGAGCTGATGGCACCCCAGACAACTGTGGGTGTGCTGGTCATGGTTGTCAGTGTTTGTGCGGCGAGGAGGGCGAACAGTGGCACACATCCGACAGTGAACACAATGACGTTATCGCGAAGTGTTTTCGCATCCACACCAAACTCCTCGAGGACAGACGCAGCATGATACCAGTGGGTCTTCGTCATTTTTTCAGGGTGGTGTTTGTACGCCTTATTGCGGAGGAGAAACTCGTCGCGCTGCGCACGGTTGTTGACAGCAGACCGTTTGTACACGAGAGCCTTCCAATAAAACCACAGGTAGCAAATAAGCACACCGAACGTTGTCGCAAGAACAGACACGTTAGCGTACCGTTGCGCGACAAACAGCAGCGACTGCTTCTTGATTCCAGCTTCGATAATGCCCCACAGCAGCGGCAGGAAAACGGTCACAAGAATGATGAGCAGGTACACAATGTAGGGTGGTTTTTGCTTGGAGAAGTACTTTTGACACATTCCCCAGAATACCGTGTCACCTCGTTGCTGCCACCACAGGTTTCGCGTCATGTCCATGATGGCGCAGAAAACAGAGACAACAAGAAAGCTCAAGTAAAAGAACATGCTCAGGTATCCAAATGCCTGCAAGTCCTTGTTCCGCGTTGGGTCAGGTGGGGAAAAGAGTCGGAACAGAATTTCAACTGTGAAATTGAGCCCCAGAGCGGCCACGAAGACAGCGGCGCAGTACAGCAGTACAGTCAGGTACAGTCTAAAAGGTTTGCTGAAAAACGTGTCCACGACAATGTTGGCGAACCACCCATAGTTCTGCGGTTCCCAGTTGTCGTACTCGAACGCGCGTGCAAGGTTCTGCTGCGTTGTGGTGTTTGCCACGGGTGCTTGAGTGTCATCTTGCAGCTCGTCTAGCAGCACTTGCGCGGGATCCTCGTAGTAGTAATAGTTGCCATCTTCACCTTGGTAATAGTAGCCCTGCGTCTGATTCGACTGATTTGGATCCGTCGCGTTGTAGTAATACTGTTCGCCCCCCGTGTCCGCCTTGGCGCCGGCATTGGCGGCATCATACGTGGCAGGGTCGTAGGCCCCGTTGGTGTCAGTTGTCGCTGCATTGGTCGCGCCGTCATTGTAGGCCTCGCCGTTTTCATCAACGTAGTAGTTGTTGTCGCCAGCTTGCTCATCACCGCCTTCTGCGTTGGCGTCATAGTAGTAGTAGTATTGGCCGGCAGTGCCATCGTCGGTCGTCTGCGGTTGCTGCATCGTTCTGACACACAGCTCTCGGTCAGTTCTTCAGTGCTTTCTCAGCTGGTACAGGGAGGGAGAGAGGGAGAAGCCGCACAAGTGGCAGCCGCAGATGCGATGCGCAGAGACGGGCAGGCTCGTGGAAGAGGCGGAGAAGGGGGTGAGGAGAACGACGAAAAAAAAAAAAAAGACTGCCTTGATAGTGGGGAAAACAATGGCGAGCTGCCACCTGAAACAAGCAAACAAAAAATTTTCCCGAGCTCAACAGGGGAAGTCCACGCACTGAGGACGGGATAGAGGCAGCGAGAACAGAGGGGGATAACTAATCAACGTGACGTGAACGACAGCAGCGGCACACTTACTATGCTAGGGTTGTGTGGGTGAAAGACAAAGGCGCTGCCACGTCGGTAACAGTGTACGCATCGCCCCAAGGAGGGATCCAGCCTTGACGCGCGTCTAGATGGAGCACTTGACACGGATGTGTATCATCGTGCCGTTAACACCGACATTGTCAGAGAGGCACATGTTATCTCGCGATGCGTGTTGCCCGTGTCGTCCTTTCTTTTTCTCTTCGTCTCAGTCAGTACTGGTCTCGGTCCGCAGTGTGCGCGGTGCAGAAATGCATCGGCACACCCTGATGTGTCTCTACATCAGCATGACAATGCAGCAGGCGGTATCTACGGGAGTGTGTGTGACCAAGTCTTACTGCAGTACCACTTACCGAAAGAAGCTGCGCGACCTCCATGTTGGTTGTTTGCGCGAGCGCGGTTGAGTGCGTTCATATTGGCGTTGTTTATTTGCTTTCTGAGAGTCAGTTGAGAGCCTTTTTTTTCACAGTTGTCGAGGCAAACCGCGCAGTGTTGTGGTCCCAATCGGTTTTCCAACAATCGCCCGTCTATGCACAGTCGCTCGCCCGCTCTTGCACCATGACAGTCAACCTTCACCGACGCCTTGCGGGGTCGTCACACTGTCTGTTTGAGAGCGCCGTGACCAATCAGGTTCCTCTCATCAGCAAGAACCGTTCCTATGTGCTGAAAAACAAGGCTGCTGTGGAGGCGTACAAATGAATGGCATCTGTTGTCGCCGTGCAGCGCTCTCAGTTGAAGCCCTCAAACACCCTTTGTTTGTTCTTTCCGTACTCATGTCATGTGTGCGCTTGGCGAGACCCAAAGATGTGCATCTCGCAGCAAAGAAACAGACACTTATTTTTTTTCTTCTTTCGATATCGTATAGGTACACATTTTTGTTTTTGGAGACACATTCGACACACTCACCAAAAAAAAAAAACTAGGCAAAGGCAAATAGGAGGCCTGCAGTACGACACACTCGCAGGTCAAAGGGGAAAAAAGTGTATGAGCACACAGGGCAGCGTAAAACAGCAGCGCAACCTAAGCCAATGATTTAAACAAAAAATGAACGCACCGCCCTGCGGGCCCCCAGCACAAGACAGCCGTCGTCTTCCGGCACTTTGGGGGCGAAACTGCGCGCATGGACGCACAAACTACTCCGTAGACAACCACATCACCCTGCCAAGGAAAAAAAGGCACAGTGGTTGGGACGGAACGAGCACAACAGCGCAGGTGAGCTGAGCGAACAATGAACGGTATGACAGAAACAAAAAAGGGAAGGAAAAAGGAAAAATGTTTGCCAAGGACTGCGGCGAGTCAACGGACTGCCGCGTGCGTGCGTGCGTGCTGGTGAGGACCAGCATCTCACTCCGGGCAAGGTCAAGCGAGAAGACAGAAAAAACAAATGGATGCCTGTGGTGACGCAAGCCGGGCGTGACCAAACCGGGCCCTCAGTTCACGGCACGACTGAGCCACCCACATGCAAAGCGAGAACTACCAAAGTAAGGCGGAAAGACGACCCTTGGACACGCACATCGTCATGAGTCAAATGAGTGGGGGTACAAAGAAGGCAGTGTTACGGAAAAAACAGTCATGAAAACCGAAGAGAAGAAAAGAAACAAAGCATGTGCGGCGGCGAAAACCAAACAACTATCCCCAAGCCTACTTCTTTGCCTCCATGACCTTCTTCAGCTGCTTTTGGGCAATCGAGAAACGGTTGGCAAGCGTTTCGTTGCCATCGCCCTTGATCTTGCTGCCCTTGTCAAACAGCTGTTTGGCCTTCTCGTAGTTGTCGCGGCGGAACTCCATCTCACCGGCCTCGTAATACGTGAACGGCAAGATCATCGAGTCCTGCGGGATCGACTTCTCGTTGTCGAAGATCTTCTGCATGTAGGCGAACGCCTCTTCAGTATTTCCGCAGCCCTTCTGAATGACGCCGACGAACAGGTTCAGCATGTTCTCAGCCTCGGGACCGGAGAGATCCTTGCCCTTTGTGATACGGTTCAGCTCTGCCAACACACGCGTGCCCTGCTGCTTGTTCATGTGTGCGAGGTCGCGATTAATGTACAGCATGTAAACGGCCGTGAGAGGTAGCAGCCGCGGGTTCGCAATGACGCGGGAGGAGAACTTCGGTGCGTTAGAGTCGTTCTTCGACTTTTGGTTGTACATGGAGCCCACCTTCTTGACGTACTCCATCGCCTTCTTCTCATCACCCAGCATGACGTAGCACGCGGCAGCCGAGAGCACCACCTGCCCGTTGTATGCGAACTTCTCCTTTGTCTTTTCAAGGTAATCGAGTAGCTTCACGTAGCCGTCGAGCGCGGCCTTCCACTGCTGGTCCATGAAGAGCGTGTCGGCCAGGAGGTATTTGATTAGAAGGGGCACCAGGCCAGCGCGCTCGCCATTCTCAGCCGCCAACGTGATTTCCTTCACCGCCTGCTCAGTCTCACCGCGCTTGCGATGGTAAAAGTTGGCGTAGCCGTGGAAGTACGTGTTGTTGGGGTAGCGCGCGTTCATGCGATCCAGCACGCGCTTCGCCTTGGCGAGCGTCACCTCGACATTGCCAAGGCCGGTTGGCAAGAACAGGTAAAGCGTGCACAGTAACAGGCCGGCAAATGGCGACCGAATCGTGTCGCTGTAGAAGGCTTCAGTCAAAAATTGCTCGCCCAAGTCTTTGTCCGAGACGAAACCGATGATGCTCAGAAGCTTCATCAAGTTGGCGGGCACCAGAGCGAGGAAGGCGTAGAAGGTTCCCGTACCAAACTTCACACTCATGTGCAGTTCGTACGGAATGTGGCCGTCGGTGTCCTTCTCAATAGTGTTGAGGAGGGCTCGGTAGCAGCCCCACGCCTTGCGCATGTTGATGCCACCCTTGAGAAAAGAGTTCATCATCAACTGCGCAATAGCGCGCAGCATCAGGCAGTCGGCATACACCATGTCGCACTCAATCTTCCACGCGTCGTTAAACGCGTCGCCCGACTTCTCGGCAGCCTTCTTCGCCTTTTTGAATGCCTTTTTCTCCTTCTTCCGGTCACTCTTGTCGGTCGGTGAGCTGTTCGACGCGGGGGAAACGGAGGAGGTGTTGTCAGTGTCTTCGTCCTCGTCAGAAAACATCGGCGCGCTGTACTTGCACGACGTCGCGAGCGTGTCGGCGGCCTTGTACAGGTCCAAGAGTGCCTCACGCTCGGCGTTCCGGGAGCTCATGAGCGTCTTCACGAGTGCGATGTTGGCCCACTCGATGGCGTACCGCGGATTCGTGTCCTTCTTCGGCTTCAACAATTTTGCGGCTTCGTCGTACTGGTTGTTCCAGACATAATCTGTCGCTTTTTGAGCCGTTGTGTGGATGTGAGCGCGCACGCTCATCTCACTGCTGACGCTTCCTCCCTCCGTTGAAATCTGTTCGGCCATCGCTGGTTATCTCCGGAAAGACGCGTGAACAGGTCCGGGCAGTGGTAAAAGTGAAGCAAAATGGAATAATTGTCCAAGGACGCTACGAATGATCAGATGAGAGAAAAATGCAAGCTACAATTCCGCACGATGCACGCACGCGCAGGTGACAACCGGGAAGCCGACGTACCGATTTGACGGTGGGTCCCACGCAGTAGGACGGATAGAAAAAGCCCAAAGTAAGAGCGAGTGAAGAATGGTTGTTGTGGGGACGCACGTGTCGAAGAGGGGGAGAGGGAGAGGCACGCCACATGAATGACCGGCAACCGAGCGCTAACACCGGAGCGAGGAGCGGCACGGTACCTGTCAGACGAACGTCTGTTCCGTTACGCCACTTCGAAGTGAGGCACCCATGAGGTCAGTTAGGATAATCCCTGCTGACACACACACACACACACACACACACGTATGAACGCGGGCGTGCACGGCTGGTGGTGGCCGCGAGTTTGTGCGAATACGTCGATTGAGACAATGGCTGAACACGTTGCTGCGAGCACACACAACTCGTGAGCGAGGGAAGGAACAGAAAAAGAAAAGATACAGTATCCTTTTCAGCCGTGGACGGGAACGGCCTGCAAAGCGAGATTTGCGCACAACAGCCATCTGTTTCGTGCAGTTTCTAGAGGAGGCCACACACAGGCACCACTGCCGGTGTTCACCACATTTGCGAGAAGGGCGATATCAAGCACACAGTGCATAGACATCCCCTCACCGATAGGCCTCTAAACAGTACACACTAGTTCAACGGCGAGACGACTACCCGCTTCGTGAGCCTTCTTACGCCACAGCACAGTCGCCAAAGAAAAAAAAACACAACACACAACGGAGAGGTGAACAATGAAAGGCAAAAGAAAACACGCGAGAATCAGGTACCTTGGCAGAGATGAACAGAAGAAAAAGAAACACCTGGGGGGTTGATAGAGTACAGAACAATAAATGGCCAATCGTCGCTTGTTGGTGTTGATGAGGGCAAGCAGCCCGGCGGCGGGGGCGAAAAGCAGACACACTATTAGGCAGCCCACGGTCGCCTGTTTGCTTCTACACTCCTTGTCCAGTCACCTTGTCGGCCCACTGTGAGAGAGTGGTACTCCTGTGCGCGCGTGCTAGCGTGGCGAGCAAGCCATGTGATGGGGATCATTTTAGGCGGTGTACAGCAGTTGCTGACGCTCCTGGAAAAGTGCATCGTAGTATGCTCGTTGTTCGCGAACCCATTGGAGGGCCTCATTGCGCTGCTGCTCTTCAGCAAAGGCGGCACCGGAAGCCAGTTCATCGAGCTGTTGAATGGCCGTGCTGCACTCCTCGCAAAGCACCTCCTGCCTGGCAAGCAGTGCGGCGATAGCCTCCTCCTTTTCCTTGGTGGTAATGTTGAGCACGCTGACCGTGCGCGTTGTCCGCTCCTTCTCCGTGAGAAACAAGTTGTAGATGCCAGGGTGGACCTTTTCCTGTGCGGGAATGATCCGCTCCACGTCGTACAACTCCTCCGCATCGTCGGGTACCTCAAGTGTCTGGCGTGACCAGTTAGACGCAACGATCTTCTCCACGTCGCGCTTTAGACGGTTGGCCGTGAGAGCCTTCTCAATCGCCTTGAGACGCTTTTCAAGCTCACCGAGTCGATAGTCCTGAGCCTTGACGACGCGTTCTTGGGGAATACGACCTTCGCTGATTGTGGTCTGCTTTGCGTTCTTGAGGTCAGCGACGTCTTGCTCAATAAGTGCCTGCGCGGCGGATGTCCCGCGATTCTTCTTGTCCTCCAGCATCCTCGTGGCATCGTCATGTTCGCCGCCAAGTTCCTCAATCTCATCAGCCACGACAGTAGTGTCACGGTCAACAACGCGAATGCTGTTGTAGAGACTGTCAATCGCATCGATGACGGCTTTGCGCTGGTCCACAAGCTTCTTGAGCTCGATGATCGTTTTGCCTTTCTTTTCCGCAATGACGCGCGCGCTCTGCATCTCTTTTTGCACCAAACGCTTGCGTGCCTGTAGTTCCTCAACGGACATCTCGCACTCGAACTGCTGCAGCGACGTGCAGTTGGCCAGGCTCCGGCCGGTGGCGTACCGGGGATCAATGCCCGACTCGTCCGCAAGCGCCACTGTGCGCTTATTCAGCGCGGTGAACCGCTTCTCCTGTTCGCGGATACGGCGGCGCAGGTCCTTGACCTCGACTGTGTCACGACGATTTTGTTGGTCAATCGCCATCTTGGCCATATCGAGCTGCGTCACGATGTTTCCAGCCTGCTCCAGGGGGACGGTGGTGATGTTCTTTGGTGCCTTTTTGCCCACGTAATCGAGCACGGGATATGCAGCGAGAAGTGGGTCACTGCGCAACGCAGGCGCAGACACAACAAGCTGCGACTGCAGCGCAGACTTCTGCTCGTTGAGCTGGGCAATCTCCTTTTCACGCAGCGCGATTGCCGCCTCGAGTTGGCGTTCACGCTCAGCGGTGGAAGCGCGCATCGTCGTGGTCGTCACAGGATAGCGGGCTGAGCTGTGATTGGGGGTAGCAGTACTGCGCGTCGAGATGTTGCGTTAAAAAAAAAAATAATTGCCAGGTGACCAACTACAGTAAAGCGGAAACAGGGAACAATTCTGGCACAATGACCAGCAGAGAGCAGCTTGTGAGTTTGCAAAAGATACTTGAGTGACAACGAAATGTTGAAGTTGGGAGCAGACCATGGTAGGAGGAGTAGTAGGTCGGTTTGGTACCGCTGACGGGGCAAGAACGGGTGGAGAGATGTGCAGCGACATCACAGAGAGACAGAGAAAAAAAACGCACACATCACCGTTGTTCTGGCTGGGAGATAGAAGGCGGAAAGCATCCCCAAGTCGTTGAAGCGACGGGACCTAACGAGACTAGGGAGGGGGACGAAAAGTTGGCAAGTACACCGACACAGTATCCAAATGTAAATGTGACACACCCAAGCTCCACAGGCCTTTGTTGTGGTTCACAGCAGTACGCCAGTGTTGCACGCGCCACGGCACGCGGAAAATGCAGAAAGAACCTGTGAAGAAGGACCTACGGGGCGAGTGGAGGAAGGTGATTGTCGCGAGCTATTGCCGAAAGAAAGCCCTCCGTGTGCCCTCGCGTCTTACAACTGGCGCAACATGGTGACTAGTACAATTCGGTCACCGTGAACAACGACAGTTTCCTTCACTCTCTGCTTCGACAAGGCCAGCTTCGCACGTGTGGCGATCGTCCCGTCGCGCTCAAACGTTGCGTAGCCCTGAGCGTCGTAGCCGGTGGGGCTGATGGCCGATGAAGGCTCGTCGTGCAGCCCGAGTCGCGGATCCAACGAGTGTTGTACCTGCTGCCAGCGATTGAAGTTGCGACGGAAGTGGAGGAAGCGCACATCGTCTTTTAAGAACGTGATAACGTTCTCTTTCCCCTCGATCACGCCCATCCACGTCTGGTACACCACGTCGTCGGCAAGGTAGACAGTGGCCTCATCCACAGCGCCTTTCGAGAGCAACTCGCTATACCGCAGTAACACCAGCTGCGGTGTTGTCATGGCAGTGCTCGCCACACGCACTGGGAGGCTGAGCACGCAAGAAAAGAGGCAATTTCCTCTTTGGTGCTGACGAGGTCCAGTGCGGACGCATACACATACACACACGCGCGCGCGCGTAAGAAAGCAGAAAAGGGGGAGGATGTGAGGAGAAGGTGTGGCAGGGTGGACAGGCACCGAGTTCAATCGCTTACAGAATGCAGCACATCTGTGCGGCGACGCCGACAACTCATCTCCGGCCAGCAGAGGGGTGCCATCGGTGTTTTCCTGTTGTTGGCTAGACAGGTGAGACGCTAGAGCAAGACGGCGATGCGACGGATGTCCAGCTCGGCACCGTCGTATCCTTCATCAGATGGGGAGGCTTCGCGTCCCATTTAGGGGCCCGCCTTCCCCTTGTCAGCCCTAATCGCATTAGTGCAAAGAGCTGCACACGGATATGAGGACCTCCTGCACGAGCACCACCCTGGTTTCTCCTGTATGGCTAAATACCTGCTCCTTCGAAACGGACTTCACTAAACGACGTCAGACTTCCCGCATCACGTGCTGTGCCGGGAAAGAGAAACAAACAGGGGAAAGGAACCTCAAAGAGAACAAGAGAGAAATCCGAAAAAGGGCGATAACTTCAACACTGTAGACTACCCAGAAACAGGGTGGGTCTCAACTGAGTGCGCATATGTGTGTGCGTGTCGTCTACATGGGGAACAGTGAGACTGCGGGGAGGCGGACGGTACAAGCCGGCGCATGTCGATCTGGCTGAGGTGCACAGAACAACGCTCTCATAGCTTTTCTTGTGCATTGACCGTATGCAGACGCACACACAAGCACACACATACAGCTTCCGCCTTACGTCATCGTGACCTTTTGAGCCATGAGAATGCCGGTGATCACGGCGAAAATACCGAGCGCCGAGGCGAAAATCTCGATAACAAGCACCTTCACGAACAGGCTGCTGCTGTGGGCATCAGCGATGGCGCAACTGCTACCGACGATACCCACCGCCACGCCACACGCTGCGTTGCCCACACCAACAGCCAGCCCTGCGGCGAACAGGGTGTAGCCGCCGGCCCTGGTGGCGTAGTCGAATCCGTTCGCGCCGTAGCTGCTCGCGCTGGCCTGAATCTTGCCCATCATGATGATCGAAAGAATCACTCCGTAAATGGCGACAGCTTCGCAAAAGATAATTGAGATGAGATTCTTGCTGCGAATCTCCGGCGCGCGGATTGCCGCACCACTGATCGAGGCACCACTGGTGAGGATTCCCCAGGCAGCCCCCATGATCGACATGGAGATGCCCAGGCCAATGCCCATCGAGGCCCACGCGTATGGTGACGAGCTGGCGAAGATGTCCCACAAGGCTGAGAACGGAGGAAACACCGTGCCACACAGAACTGGCACGACGCCGAAGACCACAACGACGACAGCCAGTGTGATCTTCGCCACCTGCCCTACGATGGCCATCGCGTCATCGGGTGGCAGCCGCGATGGGGTGGGCAGAACCTCTGGTTCGACGGGCATTTGTGGTCACTCGTGTGAAGGCAAGCTCAGGCGATAGTATCCACAGTAGGGAGAGAGGAAAGGAAGAGCCTCACAGACGGATGCACTGGGAAGCGGAACGTGTAACGAGTGAGCGAAGCGCGTGCTGTGTGACGGGTCGGTCTAAAGGTGCTCGCTTGCTTTGCCCAACGCAACTGAGAGTGAGGTGGAGGGGCTTTGGTTGCTAACACGCGCACAGGTACACAAGTGGCAGCAGTAGAAAAAGCAGGGAGAACGCCACAGATGGTGGTTAGCCGGCAACAGAAAGTTTGAGAGAGGCGGAAGGGTTTGTAGGATGGGGGCAATGTGGGAATAATGATCAAAGACACCAATGCGCATAGGCGTGTCGCAGGCTTCATGGGCACACACGCACACACAGTCTACACCGTCACGTGAGCCATGTGTGTGTGTGTGTGCGCGCGCGTTTGCGTGTAGTTGCCGTAAGAGCGGTGTGCCCTCGGGTTTCCACAGCAGACAAAGAGTGTGAAGTGAGAAGCACAAAAAAAGGGAGCGTCACCGCCGTTCTGTGGACTCCCTCTATCTCTCGACCCCTCCCCCCTGAGGGACGAGAGAGGCAACGGCGTGCCTCGGCGAAAAGGACGCGGCCAAGCTTTCAGGCTCGACGCACCGTTGTGTCTGTGCTCGCCTGCACGCACACGCACATACACCGTGTACGCGGCGTTGCTCACTTTTTCTTTTGCCAAAGTTTGCTTTTAGTTAAAGAAAACGAAAAAGAGTGAAACCAATCGTAAAGAAAGAGCTAGGACATGTTGGCTTAACGCTTGCGCAGGAAGACCATGCGGTTGTTGCGGCGCCAGGCGGCACGGTAGGACGGGCGGAGCTTGGACGCGAGGTGGCCCTTGTGGAAGAGACCACGGTGCTTGCGGCCGGCCGACGTGAGGCCACGCTGCTCGCGGTGGCGGTGCACGGCGTTGACGATCCAGTTGATCTTGGGGTCGCGACGGATGGTCTTGCACATGGGGTCGACGGCGATGATCTCGTACCACTTGAAGGCAGAGTCCTGGTTCACCCAGTACGAGTTCAGCACACGCACGTTGCCGAAGCGCTTGCCGAGACGCTGCTCCGCGATGGCGCGGTTGTTCTTGTTCAGCTTCATGCCGAGCACACCGCTGGTCTTGGGCTTACCGTAGGTGATACCCTTGTGCACCGGGCGTTTGCGGCCACCACGGCGGACGCGGACACGGAACACGGAGTAGCCCTGCTTGGTCTTGTAGCCGAGCATGCGCGCCTTCTCAGGACGAGTGGGGCGGCGCAGACGAACGACGGTGTGCTGGTGGCGGAACTCCCACGCGCGGATACGCTGGATGAAGCGCATCACATCGGAAGACTTCTTCTTCCACAGCTCGTTCATGTACATAAACGCTCCCATTGTCGTAGCTCTTCAGGAGTTTGAAAATGAGGCACGGAGGGAGAGAGAGAACAATTGTGATAGACAACGCAAGGTGCGGAGGAGGGGGGAGGAAGAGATGGCAAATAGACGAGTGTTGTACGCAGTAGGGCGAGCGGGAGAAAAAGTGAAAAGGACACGAAAGAGGTGAGTGTCGGTGGTAGTCACCCTCAAAAATTGCTGCTGGCACAAAGCCGTGCGCTACTTTCTCTCTTTCTGTGCGTGTGTGGACTCCAAATATGGCCTCCGTAAATCAACCTGGTTTGTTGGTGCGCGTGCTTGTCAATTGGATGTTCTGCGGCTGCCGTCATTTGTTTTTCTTGTCGCACGTTAGTGTCATCAGTTCACCATCATCGACCTCTCAGATGAGTAAAATGGGTGTGACCGTGAGCAGATCCGTTCGCAAGGCGCCGAGAGTGTGAGTCGCTGCCAACAGCGATCAGCGCCTAGTGGTTGACAAGGACAACGGCGCGTGCGAACATGTGATGAACAAGCACGAGGTGAAAGAAAGAAGAACACGCTGATGCACTGGGGAACTGTGGTACCGAAACTATACATACAGGGCCAAAGAGATGTGTAGATGTTTTTTTTTGTTTGTTTCTACACGTGGCGAAGAGCGCACAGACGCAAATGCGTGCATTCACTCATTCAGTCAACTGCGAATGAGCTTGGTCGACATAATCGGTGATTTCGCTCAGTCTCTGTCTATGACGGGCATGTTCCTCCGCGAGGATGGAAGTGCTACGCGTGGCGAGCGTCTGCTCCTCGGATTTCAGATGATGCATTTCAAGATCCTCCAAGCGACGTCGGCGCTGTTCGAACCACTCAGAGAGCAGTTTTTGGTACTCCTCCTTGTTGGACAGAAGTTCTACCGTGAACTTGTCCTGCCGCCCATTAGAATAGAAGTCATCCGAAGCTTCTTCACGCTTGCGCCGTTGCTCAAAGACCGAGTCAAAAATCTGCCGTAGATTCACCTGCAGGTCGCCTTCGAGCTTGAAGAATGCCTCGAATGCGCTTTGCAGAACAACGTCGACTGCGTCACTCTTCCACTTGTTGATGGTGGTGCGGTTCAAAGCTTCGAAGGCGTCGTACTGGTCAGCCTCCTTCTCCACCAAATCTGACTGCAGCGTTGCCAGGTCCGCTTGAATGGCCTCTACAGCCTGAGAATCCAGTGGGGTACTTGGGGCACCCACACCCTTCCGGCGCACACTCTTGAGTTTCTTTTCGAACTGGCGAATTAGCTCGCGCGAATCGCTTGCCTGCTTCGCGTTGAACGAGTTCTTTGCACGCGTGTAGGCAGCTTCATCGGCGTTGCGGCGCTCCTGGATGGTCCGCATGGTGTCCGCCAACTCCTTAGCCTTCTCGTTGAACTCGTTTTGAAACCGATCTAGTGTTTCCTTCGATGCCGAGATGAGGAGATCACTCTTCAAAATCGAAAGCATGTCGTGTCCATCGGCCGGAATCTGGAACAGCTCGTCGCAGAACTTGGATTCGTTCGGGCAATTAAGCTGCGCATACACCTCCCGGGCCTTGGCGTCCTCAGCGGCGGCCTTTGCCGCGGCCGCGGCCTTCTCGTCCTCATCGTCAATCGGGAGAAGGTTCTCACGCTGGTCTTCCCGCGCAGCCGCGTGCTCAGAGGCTCGCACAGCACGGCCGTCGAGAAAGCGCAGTGTGGGCACAAACGCGAGTAGTCGACTGCGGAAATGGGGAACCTGCGTCACGGGGCAACCCTTCAGAGTCAGCACACGTAGAGCCTTGCATCCGTGCAAATAGCGGGTGGTTTCATCTAGGCTTTCTACGCGATTGTCACCGAGGCTCAGTGTCGAGAGCTTCGTCAACGTGTCCAGTCCCTCGATGACGGAGACGTTGTTCGCGAAGAGCGACAAGTTCTCCAGCTCAACGAGTGCTTCGAGCCCTTCAATACGCTCAATAGCGTTGTAGCTGAGGTCCAGCCACTTGAGGCAGGCTAAGTGTGACAGTCCTTCAATCTTCTGGATGTGGTTATTGTCCAGGCACAGCTTGGTGAGGGAGGTAAGGCCTGTCAAGTTTTCGATTCGCCCAATGCGGCGGAAGGACATCATGAGCGTCTCCACCGCATGAAGGCCGACGCGATCTACCTCGTTCTGCATCTTTTCACGGAGCAGCGCCCCTTCGCGGTTCCCAACAACACGAATGCGCTCATCCTCAGTGGACGCGGCGGGCTTGAGGAAAATGCAATCGCGAATCAGTTGCTCGTCAATAACGCACTCATGCGGCATTTGCATCAGCGGGAAAACCTTGTAGCCAGACGACATTCTCCCAATTTGCGGTTGATCAACGTGCACACACTGCTATGAAGCAGAAAAGGGCAAAACGTGTCGGCTCGTGTGCGTCGACTGGCGCCGTTGCTCACCTCGGAGAACGTGTGTGTGTATTCTGGAACCAAAAGTGTACGTGTGCGTGTGTGAAGCAGAAACAGGGAAAGGTATGCGTGTAGTAGAGAGGAACAATGAGTGGGTAGTAGAAGGGTGCGCGCACAGCTGGCCTGTGATGCCGCACCCCGCACCCCTCCCACAGAAGAGCGTGGACGTCAGGCGCACGCCGTTTCAGCGCACGAGGATGAGGCATTGCCCGGTGGGGAAGGGAGAACTAACAGTGAGAAAAGGTCACCCGCTTAGGCATGACTGTGGGACAACGGTACCGCACCAACTACGTCGCCGTGTGCGACTTTGGTGGCCACCACCACCACCTGACTGCCCTGTCATGTCGGCTGGCAAACGACAAGCAGTCGCCGGGTAAATATTCATCTGGGCTGTTCCGTCAACGTTGGTGTTGCTTAAAGGACACGCAGAAGACACAGCAGAAGAGAGCCGCACCGCAACAAGCTTGCCACCCGTGATGCGTAAAGTCGTGCCCAGACAACGAGTGCGCGTGGTCACGTCAACAGAGACATAGAGACGAAGCGTGGCCACAGGCACTCCACTGCTGCCGCGTAACAAAACAGAAAAAATGGAAGAAGGAAAACCCAGTAAGGGAGGAGAAGGAGAAAAAGTGCCCGCACCAACGCACTTGCACAGAAAACAAAAAAGGGGGAGAACAGAAGAGAAGAAAAGAAAAGGCCAATCATCGGTGGCAGTGGCCAACCAGCGGACGGACACGCGGCGAAACAAGCAGCCGTCGAGTCCCGCTACGCTCATTCGATCTGTGCGCTCAGTAAACAGCTCCCACGTTATCAGGGGCCGCCTCGTGGACGTCGTGCTTCCCAACCCCACATCAATTTCTGTACGGTGTGGCGGCATCTCCAAGCTGTGCAGTTTGTGAGGCGAGAAGCTCACAGTGGACTGACGCAACGACCCGCTCAAGAAACCGAGCGAGTGAGCTGAACAGTGGAAGCGATCCGACACGCACTGGGGGACGGCAGTCTCTCGTTCTCTTCTTTGTTGTTCAGCCTGTTGGTGTATGGGAGCTCCGACGTTCATGGCATGCGCATCACACCAAACGCGCACGGGCCGCGCGTAGGTCGGGCGGCACTGTCTCTGCCGGCATTCCTGCGCCGGCACGACTGCACTCGGCTGGTCAAGTGCACACACCGAGAAAAGAGAAACGTGAGTCGCACTCGGTCACTGACTCAAGAACTCTTCCCACCAGGAATAAAAGGCTGAGCCTCTACGTTTGTGCCCGCACGCGCACCTCCAGCCGCCGAGGAGGTACCACCCGCAGCTGGTGTGGATGACAGCGGCGCACCCGCACTCACACGTAGTGGATGGGCCTGTTGTTGTGACGGCATCGCGTTGGTGTGCAACGCGCCCTGTAGCATGATGGATGGGTGTGTGGAGCGCGTCGGATCACCCCCGAAGATATACTGAACGGGCAGCATCGTGCCAGGGGTGGGGCCAGGGATGTACGTAATTGGCATTCCCGGCATTCCCGCCAAGCCGCCGAGCGGCTGCATCGTCCCGGCCGACAGCTGCGGTGCGTGGCCCGCCGTGAAGCCAGTGGGCATGGCTTGGAATGCGGCGGTGGAGGTCGTAGTAGTTGGTGCCGGCAGTCGGCCCATCAAGGACGCCGCCGTGCTCGATGAGAGCAAGCCCTGTTGCGATTGGAGCACTCCAAAATCGAAGAAGTTTGGCGTCGCTTGGTGGAGAGTCGATTGTCCGACGTGTAGCTGAGCGCCAGTCGTCGTGGTGGACGTGGTGGGGGGGAACAGACTCGAGTCGACATCGCCCCAGATCGGATCGTGGAACAAAGCGACGCCTTGTCCGGTTGGTGGTGGGCTCTCCGTAGGGGTAGCAGGAGGGCTGTTGTGGTGGACTACCATGCCCCGCCCGGGAATGTTGGTGCCGGAAACAAACTCAAACTCAACCGGCTTGGAGACGGTGTCGGGAGGCATGGCTTGCGAGGCGACGGCGGCGGTTACCGGCGCCGATGAGGGTGTTGGTGCGCCTGCTGTTCCAGGTGTCTGCGCCTCCACCACAGGCCTGCGAGTCGGCTCGTGTGCAGTGGCCAGTGCTGTGACAGGGTTCTTTGACCGCAAGGCAGCCGTGCCACCGTTGGTAGCAGGCGGCGTCGTGGCGTTCGTCTGCTTCTTCGACTGTTCGTTTTTGGCCATGAATTGGCGTAGCAAGGTCTTGACGGGATCTACTTCCGCCGGCGGCGAGTCAGCGGGTGTGACCGACTTGACCGCCGTCACGATGCATGGGTCAGCCGCCACCGGCGGAACCGTCGCGGTCGTAGCCGGCTTCTGGCGCCCCGGATCGGCGCTACTCGGAAGTGTGGTTTTCTTCTCGATCTCTGCCACCGGCTTCGCGGCCGGCACAGGCGCCACAACAGGCACCACAACAGGGCCCAAGTCCACGTCCGCGTTGCGCAGGTTGATCACGGTAAGATCGCCCACTTTATTCCTCCAAACATGTAGGCGAGGATTCAGCCACGGTTGGCATTCTTCGCCCTTCTTACGCGGCATGGGGTTGGGGGATGGTGGTGGAGGACCGGGGTACTGCGGTACGTCGACGACTGAGATAGCGGCTCCACAAGGTGGCGGCAACACGAGAATCCAAATGTGTGCGAGACAACGATCACGCGTGACACACGTCTCTGGAGTACTCACTTCAAACTGCAGCCCACAGAACGAAAGAGAGGGGGAAAGAAGGGGACCGAGAGGAAGCAATGTAATGGCACACAAAAGAAGGAGGTGGGGGCGGTGAAGAAAAAAAAAAGGTTTCCATGGACAGACATGCCTGCCGAGGAAGGTGACCAGTGTGGCCGGGGCGAGCGGCCGCACGAACATGCCTGGCAGCACGTGGTAGAGAAAAAGGAGGAACACACACACAAACAGTGGATTGAAGCGCAAAGACAACGCAATCAGGCGACTGTGGCTCTTTCTCTCTCTCTAGTCGGACACGTGGAAATTCACTGACTTCAGAAGCAGGGAAGAAGACTTCCGTTCCGGTTTACACAAGCACACACCATGGAGGAAAAAAAGAGAACGGTGGAGCAGACACCAATTGTGGCGCCAACTCGTTATTCGGGTCGCCCGTTCACTCTCATCACGTGTTTCTGTCACATCGCCGCACCACCTAAACAGTGTTCGGGGCCCTAGTGAGAAACAAGAGGGGGAGGCGGCGCAACTAGATGTACTTGTTGATGTCACCAACAATCATCACTTTGCGCTCCGGAAAGATCACCTGAAGTTGTGACAGACAAGTGTCCCGCACTTCGCGTGTGGCGTTGAAGAGCGACGCCTGCTGAGGCTCGAGAAGGCGGACCTCCTTCTCTAGCTCTTCGGCCTTGGACTGGTGGCTGGCCTTGCGCGCCAAAACGTTAGTCCACGTACGGTGAAACCGCCGAATGTCGTCTTCAAATGCCTCGCGCGCGCGGAAGTTCGTTTTCATGCGCACAAACAGAGCGTCAATCGAATTCGTGATGCTATCAAGAAGCACGCGTGATGCGTCTATGAACGGGTTGTCGCCAGTTTCGTTCGTGGTGCGTGCTCGCTCACTAGCAAAGCACAGTGCCGAGCGGAGCTCCGCCACAAGGTTGGCACGATCCTTGGGACGTGACACATCGATCGAAAACACTTTGCCATCGGCCTCAGGCAGTTGGTCATCCTCTGATGCGTGAACGACAACCGTGTCCTCTTCGGCATCCCACTGGATTTCCACGGCAGGTTGCGCTGCGACGTCAGGCTCACTGGCGCCTAGATCAACATCGCCCCAGTCAATTTGAGGGGCACTCTCTTCCTCCGCTTCCGCGCCATTGACCACCCCGTTCGCGTCGTGGGCATCGTGGCGAAGCGCTGCGCTTGTCGGGAGTGAGTCCTCATCACGTACGCGGGAAAGCCACGGAAAGTGTGTGATGAAACAGCCTTCTCGGTACATGCCAGACGACGTCTCCTTCAGAGTTGCCTCGTAGAACTCAGAAAACGAGTGCAGATGGGACTGGCTGTAGGTCTGGAGGCTCTCCGCCAGAGTGGCACAGCTTCGCTCGATGCGTTCGTCAATCGACGGTTGCAGTTCTTGGTCTGCGCCGAGAGGTGGGACACCGCGAAGACCGTATTCCTGCAAGAAATGTGCACGCTTCTCGAGAATCGACTCTTGGCTGTGATCTGCCTCCTCGCACACTCGGTAGCACTCCTCCAGCAAGCCGGTGGCACGCTTCACCTGCTTCTGCACGGCTGGAATATCGTATTGAGCCATCTGCACCAGGCGGGGGGCAAGAGACATCAGTGACTCGAACTGCTGCTTGTGTTTGCGTCCAAACACGGCCCGCCGATCATTCAGCCACTCCTCCATTTGCTGGTAGTGAATCGCGATGGGTTGATCACTAGCCATTGTGAACACACTTGCAAACCACACAAGGGATACGTTTCGTGTTGTGTCCTGTTGTCCGTGCTCAGTGAGGCACGTATGATCGACTGTCACGATTTGAAAAGCGGTGGCGCACCGAAAAGTCCACAGGGATGTATGCGACAAAGAGAAAAAGAGAGAGGGGGAGAGAAAACGAAGCATGTGTCGCATCGTGCGTGATTGGTTGGGCGGATAACGGGAAAGGGGTGATGAGTTTGCAGCTCTGCCTGCACATGGATCGATGTTTGTCACACGCGTCGCACGCCCATGGTGAGCTCCCCTTTCACGACGTGTACGATCGTGGACAAGAACAACCGCATCAGAAATGATAGTCGGCCGCCAACAGATTCACTGCAGCGAGGTGCGCCTCGTCACAAGCAGCCCTGGGAAACTCAACGCGGTGCTTGTAGACAACCGTTTATCGGAGTGCAAAGGCATGAATCTGCAGTTACCTGTGCGTGCGCTGATGGACAGCAGCGTGCATCCACTATTTTTGGGGCGTGTGGGTGGGTGTGTGCTGTTTGGTGATGATGTTGGGTTTATTGCACTATGCTATCAAAAGAAAAAAAAACAGAAAAGATCCCATTTTCAGCTAAACCGGTAACAGTGCCAGAGGTAATCAAACTGCGTTCGGTATAATACCTGCCGCTCTCTTTTTTCTTCTGCTTTTTATTTAGCTCGCCAACGACAAGGTCAAGCTAGTGTAGACTTCTGAGTGCGAATAAGGCAGATAGGTCACACAGCAGTGACAGGCAAAAGGAAAAAAAGGAAAAGCAGATAAAGAATTTGCGAGCTTTCAGGTGAATAGGGCAACTATATACACTTTCACCTCACCCCACCTGCTTCCGTAGGATTGCGTCTCAGGGTATTTACCGTGCGCAGTAGAAGACTCTCACGTTAGTGCTTGAGGGTCTGAATGACGGCTTCTAGAGTGGCAATGCGGATCTCGATCACGGACTTCTCCTTCTCATCCTTGGCAGCCGAAAGGCTCGACTGTTGCTCGGCAAGCGCCTTTTCGGCGGCCTCCAGCTCGAGGTCAGCCAGAGGGACGACCTCAACGCAATTAATATCGCAAGAACCCTCGTTGTTAATGTGGGCAAAGCCGCCGCTGGTGAAGAACTTCTTGATCGTGCCGTCGGGCATCTCAACGACGATCGGCGAGGGCATCAGCTTGGCGATCTCGTAGGCGTGGCCGGGGTAAATGCCGTTCTCACCGTTTGTGCCAGTGATGGTCACGCACTTCACCGCCTCCTCACGGAAGAGAAACTCGTCTTGCCGTGTCAGAGTCAGCTTGAGGGTTTCCAGGTTCTCGTAGCTGGCGTGGATGTCCTTGTCGACGACCTTGTGCTCAAAGAACTCAAAGCCTTCGGGGAGGTCGTGCGCGGTGTGCGCGCTGAACAAGGCGAGCGTCCGCGCGACACCAAGGCGAGCAGAGAAACGAAACATTCTCAGAGGCTACAGGTGCAAAGCACGTAGGTGGTGGAATAAAGGTCACGAAAGGACAAAAGAGAGCACCCTAACAAACGCGAGGGAAACACACACTACTAGAGACGTACACAGCAAAAAAAAAAAAACAAGGAAGAGGGATAAGAAAACGACCACAACGGCCAATACGAGGAGACGAAAGAATGTTCGAGTGTTGGGTGGGAGTAGAACGCTGATAACAGGCAGCACGCAAGGGAACGAAAAACGCGCGTGAGGTATAAGAGTGGCGTGTGACGCCGCTTGTCTCAAAGGATGTTGTCGAACGTCCCTGCGTGGGTGGGGGTGCGTAGATATTATGGTCCGGTGCGGTGGCAACGTACATCCACCACGACCTTGACGCGACGCCAGTGAGGCTCGCTCACACATAATGCAACGACGGGGAGGGGAGCGCTGGTGGTGTGTGTGCGACGTGTGCCACACTCCGCACGCGGCGGGGGCCCCTCTCGCGGCCAGCACGTAATCGTGTTGCTTGTGTTCGTTAGACTTTGGGAAAATGAGTAAAACAGAAGAAAAAATGTGGAAAGGTAACCCGAAGGACACCTGCCAGTTTACAAACGGCGACCACGGCGGGAGCCCTTGCGACGGGTGGAGTCGTGGGGGACCGGGGTGACGTCCTCAATGCGGCCAATCTTCATGCCCGCACGAGCGAGGGCACGGAGGGCGGCCTGCGCACCAGGGCCGGGGCTCTTGGTGCCCACACCACCGGTGGCGCGCATCTTGACGTGAAGGGCGCTGATGCCGCACTCGCGGCAGCGAGCCACCACATCCTGAGCGGCCATCATCGCCGCGTAGGGAGAGGACTCATCGCGATCAGCCTTGACCTTCATACCGCCGGTGACCTTGCAGAATGTTTCGCGGCCGGACATGTCCGTCACGTGCACGAAGGTGTCGTTGAAGGACGCGTAGATGTGCACGACGCCGTACACAAGGGTGTCCTTGGGCACGTTAGGGCCGTACTGCTTGACTTCCTGCTTCTTGGACATTTTCGGGTTACTGCAAGTTGAGGAGAGACATACAACGACAGTGAGTACAATTGGGGCGTGTTTCAGCCATGCGGTGCAGCGCAAAAGCGGAAAAAAAGACGGAGAGACGTGAGAAAGAGGCAACGAAAGAGCGTCATGATGGGAGGTTAGCAGCAATGTGAGTCGCCACAGTGTGTGTTCTTTCCCACGGAGGACAGTGCTCACGGCAGTGTCGGAGGCAGCGCCACGAAATCGAGAAAGAGAGCATTGTAGGCACGCGACACGTGAGCGAGAGACTCGGGCATACCTCTTCTAGGTGATGTACCGAACAGGAATCGACACCAGAAGAAGAAAAGGAAGAACCCGTGGTAAGCGACGCCAGTCGTAGGAGTGCGTCGGTTCGTCGCTGCGCGGCGCCTCCATACTGTCTCGAGTCCTCTCGGCAAATCCGAAGAACGTGGTGCACAGGAAAAGGGCACGAGAGTCGTGAGTGTCGCTTGCGCTTCCGCTCACACATACCTGTGTGTGTGTGTGTGTGTGCTAGTGCGTTTTCATTTCTTTCCTTTTTTTTATCTTTCTTGCGCACACGGATGTGCAGGGAGAAAAAGGTTGAGGGAAAAGGGCAAAAGAAGCGCGATTGGGACATGTAGCTGCCAACACCACCGCCACCAACAAAAGCAGCAGCCGCGTCACAGAATGCAGTCCACTCACCAAGACACGAAACGGCTGTCGTGACATCAAACAACACTACGCGCGACGGTTGAGCCAACAACAAACAGAGAAAAAAACAAAAGAAAAGAAAAGGTCCTTTTTAAAATCCGAAAAGCATGGTCAAGACAAAAACGGCACAATGTCTCTATCTGGACAAGCGTTACCACCACCGAGAATGGCGGAGAGAGTTGAGCAGCAGAACGCGAGCCAGAACTGAAAAAGATAGCGCAGTCAGGCGGACGCCGAGACCGGCACAGCTTTGCGGACAGGGACCACCACATTCTTCTCACGCCAGCGCGGCTGTCGGTTGTTCTTCGCTTGGTGCTCTGGCCTCGTCGCCGCGTTGTTCGTCTTCTTCCTGGTCGCCGGCCTCTGGGGCGTCGCCGTCCAGCTCGTCGTAGTGGCTAGACGCGCTGGAGGCCTCCTCATCCTCATCATTCTCGGTCTCGAAGTCGTCGTCGTCGCCGTCGCCTTCCACTTCATCCTCCACGTCGGCTTCGTGACCGTCACCCGTAGACATCCGATCCTCTTCCGACAGCATCAGGATGACTTCGGTCGCCGCCTCTTGAGCCGCGGGCTCGTCGAGCGTCTTTCCCGACAAGACAGCTTGAATATCGGCAATGGTCAGGCCACGTTCTTCGAGCGCGGTGCGGTTCAAGATGGGGTGCTCTTCCCAGAACCGGAACGCCTCTGCGCGCTCACCGTCCGAGAGATCTGTCTGTCTGGACCGGTTTAGCCCGCGCTGTTGGACGGGTGCCGACGAGGATGAGGAGTATGAGCTCATGTCGTCCTCCTCGTCGTTTTCGTCATCACTGGCCCTTTCCTCGTCCGCGGCATCATTGTCCTCGTCCGCGTTACGCTCGACGAAGCAGAGAGGCTCGTAATCGTCTTCCTTGATGTCGAAAAAGCTATCAAAGTCGCGAAGCATATCAGTGGGCGTGGCACGTTCCTCTGGCAAGTATTCGAGCATCGGCAACAAGAACTCCGCAATCTCCGTCGCCTTTTCCCGCGTAAAGCGGTGGCGCTCGTGTAGCACGTCAACAAGCCCCCAGTAGTTCAAGTCCTTGATGTTGCGCAGGGTACCCTTCGAGTTAAAGTAGCACCGCAGGTATTTGCCCTCCCCGAGTCGCATGCTTTCTGGGAGGTCGCCGAGCAGCTCCTCCATGCGGGCCAAGTGGTCCTCATCACGCGAGTAGTTGTCACCCTTCTTTGGATCAAAGAGGAATTCACCGGTGATAAGCTCAAATATCATGCAGGCAAACGACCAAATGTCGATGGGGGTGCTGTACGGCTCGCCGAGGATGACCTCAGGGGAGCGGTACTGGCGCGTCTGCACCTCATCGGTAAACTGCTTGTGGGTCCAGCAGCTGTTGCCAAAGTCGGCCAAGATGACGTGGTGAAAGCGCTCGACTTCCCACTCCGGGTCTGTTTGGCTGGCCTCACTGTCGTCGTCCTTGCCACTGTGACGGTCAGAGCTTGTGCCAGAACGCTTCTCATCGTCGTTGTCCTCATCATCTTCGTCGTCGCCCGGTGCGTGTCCGCTAAGTTGCAGTTCACGGTCTTTTGCCAGCTTCTTGTAGTACCGGCGCCGCTGTGACTTGGTCATTGTCTTCGGATCGCGCTCAGTGAGCTTTGGCCGCTGGTGCAGCGGCGGGACATGGTAGTGCTTCATGAGGGAAATGATGGCGTGCTTTGGTGTGGAGAGCAGCACGTTTTCCGGTTTCAAGTCTGTGTGGATGATGTCGATGGAGGCAATGTGCTCCAGTGCCACCAGTACCTGTCTGGCGATGCACTTCACAATGGGCAGAGGAATGCCACGGTACTCGTACCGTTCCATCAGCGAAAGCAGGTTTTCACCATAGACATCGAACACCATGCAGACGTGCGTGCCATTCGGGCCAGTGTGTTCAAAGTAGTCGTTGAGCCTCGCGCAGTAACGCGTCTTGTGAGGATCCGCCTGCATGATCTCGGTGAGCAGCTTGATCTCGTCGTAGGCCGCCTCGCGGTAATGCTTGGCTGATTTTTGAATCTTCATCGCTTGGTAGCGCTCCTCCTGGTAGTCCCACACGAGCCAGACTGTGGAAAAATATCCCCAGCCGAGCTTCTTGACAACTCTATAACGGTCGTGGTAGAGCTCACCAACCACGACGGGATGATAGCCACCTTTGCAGTACTCCTTGGCGCGTTCGTTAGCGGTATCACTGAAGTCTTCCTCAGTGCCGTTGTCATCCTCTTCGTCCTCTTCGTAGTTCGGGTCCGGAATGTTTTCTAGCGGTCGGTGCGCGTTCAGTCGGTTCGCCATGTTCTTTGCCTGCTTCTTTGTCATTCCTGTCTTCACCTCGATGCCAACTTGAGCCGCCACCTTTTGTCGCTTCGCCTCTGCCTTGGCTAAACGCCGCGCCTCCTTCTGCGCCGACGTCTCGGTGTCATCCTCTCTTTCGATGCTCTCAGCGATGGCCTCTACAGTCGCACGGACCTCACGGCTGACACTGCTCGTCGGGTCCACGTACTTGGCCTTGCCGCGCTTGTTCTTGTCGTTCTTGCCGTTCTTTTTCACGGCTTTGGTCGCCTTCCCGGTCTTCTTCGTCTTTCCCATGGTCAACAGTGAGAAGTCGAGAGATGCTACGAATTCACGGGGAAAGAGTGGTGGGAAATAGATGGAGAGGAAAACAAGGGGCAATGCAGGGAAGAAGGGAAAGCAAGTCAGGCTCTAAAAGGAGTAGAGAAACGTACCGATGATTGGCGGACACGACAAAAAAAAAAGTGGCAACAGGTCAATAGAGGCTTTTCTGTTCTCTTTTTTATATTTTTCTTGTTTCTTTACGACGATTCGCCGTATTCGCGATTCTGAAGAAGCATTCACGCAAGGTAAAACGGTGAAGTGGACGCGCGCATGTATATGTGTGGATGAGTGAGTCGCGAGAAGAAACGGTGGGCAAAGGGGGAAGGGGAAGGGGAAAGGGAGGGAACTGAAAGCAGTTTCGCAGTGATCGTTGACGTCAGTGCACAGACAGTCGCAGTGACGTGTGCATACTCCACACCGCCACGCACCTGCGGTTCACCGGGACACGTCGAGGGGACGGACTGCGCCAAAAACAGAGGGAAAAACAAAGCTGCGGTGTGGCTGCCGTGAGGGGGGGGGGGTCATCGTTCTTCATCTCATGTGCCCCGGAGGAAAAAAAAAAGAAGAAAGCGGCGGGCTCGCGTGCGATAGAAGTGGCAATAGTGACGCTTACTGATGTTCCTGTCGTTGCTGTTGTTTTTTTTTGTTGCTTCTGTTGTTCACGTCGGTGCAAGTGTTGTGAGCTGTTCTCGTGACATACCACACTGCCATTCGAGGAAAAATGGAAACAGGGAACGACACGACGGTGTTTCTGTGGTGACGTGTCGCCATGAGGCGGTACACATTTGCCCTTTCTCTCCCTTTCCCACTCCATCCACTCGTGTCGCGCACGTGCAGAACGCCTCGCGTGCGAAACGTGTGCGTTTTGTGGAGCCGTCGAAGTCGTTTTGTTCGTGGTGGACACGCACGCTCCTACTCATCACTTTTTTCTTCTTGTTCTTCTTTTCAGTTGACATCTGGCTGCTCCTGTGTAGGTGACAGAGGGCCCAGCATGCGTAGAAGCTCCTCCACGCCGAAGTCACCGGTGAAATCAAGGGCCGCGGGAATATCAACTCCAACATCGTCGTCGAGGACGCTGGCGGTAAAAGAATACCCCTCGGGAACGGAGGGTGTCGGCAGCAGGTCCGCCGCACGGCACAGCAGTGCCTGGGCATCAGCATCGTCACGCCACGTGAGGATTTGTGCGTTGTACGACGCCACGGCTCCCATCATCGCCATCGCCCTCGCACGCTTGGCGTCCAGCTGAGCCAGGCTCTCCTCGTAGAGAACTTGCTCGCGGCGCAGCATGCTCTCAAGGGTGCGGTTCGCCTCGGTGTGCACAGATGATAGCTCGCGGGTATGGATCACCTCACTGTACAGGATGTCAAGCAAATGTTCCAGTTTATTTTGCATCAATGGTCGGGCCGGTTGCGCTGTGAGCTTCGGCGTGCTGTTGGCGGACATGCCTTGTGGGGCGAGTGCTGGTGAAGAATGCATCTCGAGTTTCACCGGCGCTCGCAACTCCTCCACTCCGTGTGCAAACGTGCACCCTCGGAAGGTGCAGACACCGTTCTGCTCCCAGTTGCGGCAAATAATCGTCTTGTATTTGGTAGGATCCGTGCCAGTTCGTTTTGGGGGTTCGTCCGTATTCGTGTGTGGAAGGGAAAACGGAGGGAGCCCGTGCCCACTGCTGGGCCCAACCTGCGGTGACTTGTACGCGTGGGCATACGGACTATGTGATTTGGAAGACACGCTCCCGTCACGCACGGAGAACGACATGGTGGGAATTCTCAGGGGGATAGGTAGAGAGCAGCGCGAAAGTGCAGGCAACAAAAACAAGGGCACTGAAGCAGATTGTGCACGAGTGTGAGAACGCAGACGTGACAAGCGGCGACACTACCTGCTGCGAGCCGCCCACAGAGATCGATGACAGCAAAAACCACGCACACCAAGTCCAGAAGATGTGGGAAGGGTCCGACGGATGTTCAGCCTGTGTTGGTGTACATGCAAGCAAAAAAAAAAAAAGTGACCGTGAAACGGAAAGGTGCGCTTTGAGATTCACCAGTAACAGATCTGCAGTTTTAGAAAAGAAGGGGTGAACGGGCAAATGACAGGCAAAGCGGCGCGGGAGTGTGAGCGGGGTGGTGAGAGGCGGAAATATAGTGCATAGGAGCGTAGGATGAGGATATCGACGGTGTCGTCAGTGAACACGGTGGCCAGCATGCACTGACACAAAGAAACAGGGTGGGTGTGTGAGAGGAGGAAAGCAGGAGGTCTGCCTCGACACTCATACGGGTTAGCAAGTCTGGGCTGAACAGGGTACGCGGTGGGGGAGGGTCAGAAGGAGGTTCGCCGCGTGTTATTCTTTACACCCCCCTCCCTTCCTTTCCCTGCTCGCCGCATGGAGGAGTGGTGGATTCATTCTGCTCACAAGGAGGTAGTCAGAGCTGCAGAGAAGCTGGGGCACAACAACGTGCAGTAACATCAAAGGCAAGTGTGTACGTGGCTAACAGACAGAGCAGACTCGCATGTTGGGGCTCACGGTATGCGCACAGGCGTGGATGGACACGCCGAGGACGCGCGAATAGGCTGTCTATCTTCGTTGGGTCAGGGGCCGTGGCACCTCTGTGTTCAAAGCCGCGGGTGCCCACTGAAAATCCCACCGGTGTGATGAACGATCCCTCTAGGTGTTAGTATACGATACACCCCCCGTCCCGTCCTTGGTATTTGGGCTCCACGGCCGTACCCCTCGCCCGTGGCTGGGGTATTACACCGCCTTGATTTTAAAGTGAATGGACACCAACGCCAGTACAAACGACTTCAACTCGCGCACAAAGTCGTAGAAATGTCGCAGGCCCTCACTGTTCGCGCAGCCGTTGATGTCGTTCATCGAGGTTAGTTTGTTCGTCACGAGGGAAAGGTGGGTGTGCCCCATTTGAATCTCCAGCTCCTGCCGCCCGTTGCGGTCGGCGAGCGGCCAGACCTCATCGTCGCTGGCGCAAATGTTGGTGCGGATGGCGAGACGCTTGATTTCATCCAGAACGGCAGGAGACACGCGCAGCTGCTTCTTGATAATGTCTTCGTTGCGGTAGCGGCTGTTGTTGGCGTACTTGATGGTACCGTCACTTTTGATATCAAATTCCAAAAACTCCGTGCCGTACCGACCAGTGTGTCCCGAGTAGTAACGCACATAGTACAAGGGGGATTCCATCGTCTCTGCGACCAAAGGAACGCCGTCTTGCTCGTTCGCAGCCATGCTTGAAGCGGAAGGTACTACGGAGGTTCAGTGGCCACAGCAGACCGGATAAAACAAAACAAAAAAAAACAGGGCGCTGCGCACGTGGTACGGAGGAGAGAATAGGGAGGAGTGAGACGCTAAGACTCCGTGAGCGAGCGCGGCTTTGATGGTGCCTCGTGCCACTGTGGAGACGGTCGAAAAGGCGCACGGTAATACGAGAAGAGAGCGCGTCGAAGGCGAGCGACTTCACGGACATCGTGGCTTGCGCTCCACTGCGCGGCACCTCAAGCGGGTACGCCCCTGTGGCATTCACGCATCAGTGTGTCACTGACCGTGCCAAACGGAGAAGCGGGAGCAATAGAAAGGAAAGTCAGTCACGCTAGTGGCTTTAGGAAGAGGAGTCTAGGTGAAGACTCGTACCCCCGAACTCTCTGGTCGGTATCATTGCGCCACCACTCGCACCTGTGCACGTTGTCATTGTTGTGGTTGTTTGTTGTTGTGGCATAGTTGCCGTGAAACACAGTGTTTTAGATCGGGGTGCCAACGCACAGACAGGTGCCCCGGTGACGGACAGTGAGGAGAGAGAGAGAGAAAAAAAAACGAACAGAAGAAAGTCAGGAAAGAAGAAAAGAAGAAAACAACCCTGTCCATGGCTGAGTCAGCACGGTTCTTTCCGAAGAAAAAAAAAAGCCCGTGCCACAATTCCTTTCATCTTGATGCGCACCTGTTCGCGACTAGAAGCCAGGGTATGGTGCTTTCTTGTTTAGTCACACTCCATTTTCGAGCTTGTGAAAGGGCCTGCATTTGTCAGCGGGAATTGATGATTCTTTCTTTGTTTGCCACGTTAATCAACTTGTGTGTTTTTCCATTTTTTTTTTGCTTTTCTAGTTGCTTCCCACATCTGCGTACTACGATGCCGAGCACTTGTCGCATACAGCAAGGGAATGCGGTATGTGTGTGTAAGTCTGTTTATTCCGTCGTCAGGGAGATCGAGAGACCAAAGAAAGGATAAGAGTCTACAACACACACCATCTCAAAGCTGTACCAAAGTGCGGACGGCATTTTCGCACTGCTGATCAGCACCCTGTCATACGGTGAGTGGAGCCTGGCCAATGCTTTCTTCTTTCTTTTGTTGTGGTGGCCGTGGCTGTGGCCGGCACTCGCGTGTGGCACACCGTGCCTTATGCCGTGGACATGGGCTCCACTGTCTTCGGCTCGCGACCTTCACGGTAGCGCCAGTTCAGCAGGCAGTCGTGCGGGTACAGTGTGGGGAGGTACAACACCTTGTCAGAGTCGGGAGTGCGCTCGCGCTTCCACTCAGCGTGGTGGGCGATGAGCGCAAGGAACACGACAAGATGGTTGATGGCGTAGTTGTAGCCAACACAGCGGTGGGGGCCGACACCGAAAGGAATGAAGCACTTGGCGAATTTGCGGTCCTCCTGACGCTCAGGTCCCATGCGGTCTGGGTCGTACTCGTCGGGCTTTGTGAAGCCTTCGCGGCAGCACGCAACCAGGGACGGGATCACAAGGCTGCCCTTTGGCACCACAGTCTTCTCGTCCAGCTGGAAGTCGCTGTGGGCCTTCATGGGCACCATCGGCGCCGGCGGGTAAATGCGCAGCTGCTCAAGCACACACTGACGTGTGAATGTCATTTCCTGAAGCAGGTCGTACGACAGGGGCTCGTTCTGCGGGCGGAGGCGCATCTGCTCCTCGCGGACACGCTCCAGCAGCTCGGGACGATCAGCCATTGTGCAGGTGATCATCGTCAGACTGGCCGTCGAGGCGTCCTGCGACGCAAAGAGGAAGTCCAGCATCGTGTCAGCCATGGCGTGGTCAGAGGCGTAGGACGGGGCCTCGCCACCTTCTTCTTCGGCCTCCTTGACCTTCTCCAGGACCGTGACGGTCCAGAAGTCGAGCAGGCAGTGCGGCTCCGCGTCGGGCTTCGACATGCGCTCCTTGCTGCGACGAACGGCGGCCTGCAGCTCTGTCATGGCAACCTTGCGAGCCTGGACAGACTTGTACAACGCCGTGCCGGGGAAGTACAGCGGCGCGGAAAGGAAGCCGTGGGTAATGATGTCGTAGTTGCGGGTGAACTCCTTGCGGTTGTGGAGATGCTCGCCAAGGAACACCGTCTGTGACGTCTCGCAGTTCATGTTACGAATGTACGAGCGCATCTCCTGTGGAGTGCCGTCCCACGGGAAGCTCTTCACCCAGAAGGCGAGGTGCTTGTGGATCAGACGCTCCTGAATAGGGAGGTACAGGGACAGCGCCTTGGTGGCGAAAAGGTTCATGAAGCTGGAACGCAGGGCCTTGTGGCCAGGGCCGCTCTGGAACGCAATGTTGTTGTCACCGAGGATGACCTTGCCGTTAGGGTGCAGCTGCAGCGTGAGGGTGTCCTCGCTGTTAGTCTGGAAGATCTTGTGGCAGAGGTCGGCGCGCGTGACGAACACAACGAACTGAGTCAGAATGGGGAGCCAACTGTAACCGCTGGGGCTGTAGAGGCGCTGGCGCTCCCAGAAGCCGTAGGGATCCTTCACCATTTCCACGATTCCACCGAGAATGGGCGTGGCGAACATCGGGCCGGGCATCTTGAACTTGTGTGCACGGGCAAACGAGATGAAGGTCACCGCGTACGCCACAAGGTACGCCAGGCCGAGGAACATGATCACCTCCACAGCGTACGGGAGCTGCACTCCAACAAGGGTACTGAACGCGGCCATTGTCGTGAAGGGTAAAGGAAAGGTTGTCCGCTCTCTGAGTGTTCTTCCTTTTCTTTCAAGTGAATGTCAGACTCTCCGCAGTCAGTCGGTAGAGTTGTCTACTGGAGTGAGGGTGCTCTTTTTAGACAAGCTTCTTCTGCTTTAGCGAGAATCGGCAGAGGCTATTGCAAGAAAAAGAAGCGCAAACAACCTCGTTAAGTGCGCAATGTCCTGTGTTTGTCAAGAAGGCGGCACAACGGCAAAGAGAATCGAATGAATGTGGACTGCTTTTGATAAAAATTGAGTGGTAATGATGAGAAACGAAAGAAGAGACTGCAGACAAGCAAAAGTGGTGTGATTGGGTAGCGGTTACGGGAGCGACAGAGGGAGAAAAACCGATGAAGAGGAGAGAACGGCGACAAGAGGGTGGACATCGTGAGTTGTGAAGCCTAGCCTGGACAGAAGGCGGATTATGCCTCTCTGCGCTGGTGCCTGCTCACCAGCTTTGCTGGTAGGTGTATCCACACCTGTGTTAGTACACAGGGTGTCACTACGCGTGTTGGCGCACAAGCATTCATGCTCCTTCAGGCGGTGGTGACGCCTGGTGAGAAACGCCATAACAGGGATAGACAAGGCAAATGGAGATACACTCACGAGTCGAAAAATGCGCTTCAGTCTCTGCGGGTGCTCTTTCTGTGATGATATCGATGACCGCGCCGTGTGATGTGGAACAACACAATGGCAGCCGTCGCAAC
Organism: Wallacemonas sp. TrypX; assembly: GCA_030849625.1. NCBI lineage: Eukaryota > Euglenozoa > Kinetoplastea > Trypanosomatida > Trypanosomatidae > Wallacemonas > Wallacemonas sp. TrypX. The sequence continues at coordinate 47,205 of JASANP010001020.1, forward strand.
AGCTCAAGGGGGACTGGTGTCTGAAAGATTGGGTTCTTCAGTGTGGCCACTACCGAACGCGGCACTACCGGCGAGCAGCTGCCTTGCTTCTTCGGCCCAAAGTCGCTCTTCATTCCGAGTGTGGGGTCCTCGCCTTGCCTCATGGCGAAAGAAGTGAGCGAGTGATTGTGCTTCAGGTGCCAGGCCGAGGGAAAGAAGGCTGCGATGCACGTGCGTGACAGTTGCCCTGGCAAAAGGTGTGAGTGACTTTCCATCCCGCGTGTGTAGTCGACCGCGTAGCGCCATAAAGTTCATGCCGTCCCGGGTGACGCGAACGGTGGCGACATCTTTTGGTGCGCTTTTCCGCAGCACTCGCAGTCCAAAGAGCTCGACAAAGCACTGAAAACCCTGTCGAACGGTCTCCTGTGCGCTGGGATCGCTCGCGCAGAGGGCCAGCTGCTCGCGTTCAGCGGCGGTCGCCTCGGTCTTCACTGAAGCGGGGAACATAAAGTAAAATACCAGAGGTGGATGCGGAAAGCTCGGCATCGCATCATGCGCTGTGACAGTTGCGGTGGTGGCAGCGGCCGGCGCCGTCAGCGCCGGATTGGCCTGGGCAAAGGCATGCGAGAGAATGGGCCATAGACTCTGGCACTCCTCGTCGAAGAGGGACTTGACAAAGACAGGCCTGTCAGCCAGAGCAGGGCCCAACTGCGCCGACGCGACGCGTGGAAGAGGTGCATTGTTGCGCAGGAAACCGTGCACGTCCATTCGCTCCGTCTGTCGCTCCTCGATTTTCTTGCCCTTCTTGGTGAGGTACGCAATGACCCGCCCACGACGCGCCTTGCGAAGCTCGCGGGCAGCTCGGCGTCGCCCCAGCTGCGATTCGGGTCCCAGTAACCGCTCCTCGAGGCGCAGGCTCATCAACTCACGTGCCGCTCGTCGATTAAGCCACAGCGATGGGAATCGGCTAAACTTGACAATAAGTCCCGTGGGTTTGTGCTGCAAAATGACCGTCTGCATGCGGCGGTTGGTCGCTTGACCACCAGGGCCCCGTCCTAGGGTGCTCTCCTCGAGGAGGTCTTCCTCCTTGAAGTAATAGTGCCGCTCAAACGTGGGACTACGGTAGCGGGGGAGGCGAGACGACGCACGGTCCTGGCGCCGCTTCTTGCGCTTGTTGTGCAGCGCGCGCACAATGTCCAACCGTTCGCGAGGCGGCAGTAACGCGAAGCTTCTCTTCGCTGCCTGCTCATCCTGCAGCTTCAGATTTTCAATGAGCTCCTTCACGCGTTGAGAACGACCAGTGCGGTTGAAGGCGGAAAATCGGCGCCGGCTCGGTCGCTTCTGGACGCTCGGCGAATCCGCCGAGGAGATGAGTGGCGTGGACGCAGCTCGCACGGTTGTGAGGTGCGTTGCCTGTCGCGAAAAGAGAGGCCGTAGTAGGCGGTGGCGCCACATGACAAGGGAAAAGGAAGTAACAGCAGACGCACACACACCACCTTGTCACACCGGGTTGTGAAGATAGGCCAAGCGCCAGGCACGCGTCAGTGCCCTCGTGCTGGGAGGGGAAGGGGGTGTTTTCGCACAGTGAGTGTCCTACCCAGTAACGCCTGGTAGGAGTCATGGCACGCGCGTCGTGGAAGACAACAGCCAGGAAACACAAGGTGCAAGAGAACGTACGGTGCCGAGACAAGCAGTCGTTTCAAAGAGAGGAGGGGGGTGGGAGCGACGAAGACGTGGATGGATGAAAGCTGTGCAAGCTGTTGAGACAGCTGGGCGGCTGTGTGTGAGTTGGCTGCGTCAAACAGTGGCCAACGGGACCGTGCGCGAGATGTGGTTGCAGGCGCGTTTGAACGCGAGGAGCCCATACACAGACGCCGGATCCCTCTAGAAGAGGCTGAACGACAAGCCGCTGGACGGACACGGCCATGTCGAACAGACACGACATGAGGTTCCTCGGTGTGCAGGGATGGCCAGTAGAGAGCGCGCTATGTGCTTTCTTTTAGTTTTCTTTTTCCCACGCATACGTGGGGCAACAACCGCAACGCCTGAGTTCGCTGCACTTCCCGCTTGCCGCTCGACGACGAACGTACACTGGGCTTCCCAGGGTCAGCTAGACGAGCAGGCCACATTCAAACAAAAAGACGCCGAAAAGCCTGTCCGTCGCACAGGAGTACGCAAAGGCAAGGCAGCAAAGCTGTGAGTATGGAGGTGTGTGTGTGCATCGCCGGCAAGGTGGCTTCGCAAGGGGCAAGAGAGAGCGACGCAGTAGGCTGTTATTGCAGTCCGTACGGCATGTGTTCGCGTGGGCCATCCTCTGTGTGACGCGGTTTCTCCAGCTCGAGGTCTGGTAGTGCGAAGTCTTGCATCTCGTACTGTCGGTCAAACGGTCCAGTTCGAGTGAGCACTTTCCGTTTGCTCCACTTGTCCACGAACAGACTATTTTGTGGGTACGGACCCTTCCAAGGATCGAGACGTTCCTTGACAACCAGATCATGGTAGCCCTCACCGAACGCCTCGTTCGTTCCACCGCGGTAGTTGTACACGTGCTGGAAAAATTGCTTGCGCCACTCCCACCCGGCCTGCTCCGAGTGCAACCCGTTGTGCGAAAACAGAATGACATCGTCGCGCTTGTCGGGCTTGATGAATCCATACATTTCCTTGAACTCATCCGCTGTGAGCTGCAAGGCGTACTCGACCTCGTCGCGAGGAAGCCAATAGCTGTTCGGGAGCCAGCGGTGCATCTTTTCGGGCGAGGTGCGGCAGTCGATCAGGAACGTGCGAGGTTCCGGGTACGTGGTGAGCTGCTGGATGTCCTTCACGTACACCTGGTGGCACAGCAGGTGGTGAAAGGCCGCGTACTGTTGTTGCTCATAGAGAAATTTGTGCCGATCAAAGTACCACGGCTGGTATTCTTTGGGGTGCCAATTGAACCACTCGCGTGGGTTGATCTCGCCGTCAACCATCATGTGGTGCCGCGTGCGGCGGTCTGCCTGGAGCTTGGCGAGGCAACGGCGCATACCTTTGCTACGGTGCCAAGTCGACGAGATCAAGTCAAGGGAGCAGAAAAGGCGGGATAGGGATGTCGAACACAGAGGTGACCCAGTCACATGAATGGGGCCAGTGCGGTGAGACGCAAGGCGTCCGTTGTGCTTCGGAGGAAAAAGGCACAGACAGCTCCATGCGCAGCGCTCAGAGAAAAGGGAAGTGCAACGAGCCACATGACAACGATGACCACGCACGCTTGTACGTGCAGCGCTGACCGCAGGAGCGCGCGAAAATAGGTTCACACACTTACTCCCCGCTGTTGATATTCTTGTTGTTATTATTTTATGAGGATGTCGCACCTAGTCACTCGATAGTTGATGTGTGTGTGTTCAGGTGTGTGTACCTGTGTGCGTTCGTCGCATTGTCTCCATTGAGGTCCGCGCGTCTGAAAGGTCTGACACCAAACAATGTCAGGCGCTCAGCTCCCCAGTCAGCGACGAATCATAAACAGTTGTCACACACGAGCGTGACGGGAAACTAAAATGGATGTTTGCTGTTGTTGTTGTCGTTTACCAAATAGGGAAAAAAAAACTCTTCCTCCGGCACAGATTGCAGTACAGGTAGCAGTTTACGTGCAGAGGCCAGCGTCTTTGCTACCACTGCGAGGCTGTCGCCACCCGTAGATACTTTTTTTGGTCGACGTCTAGTGGCTTGACCTCTGTTTTACCGTTCTCGATTTGTTCGCTTGTGGCCAGTCTACGCGTGTGCACTTTCATTGTTTTTTTTTTTTTCGTTGAGGAGAGGAACAGCTGCCATGAATAACAGCGGTACAACAACCAACGAGTAGAAGAGAAAGCATGGGCGCTCATCTTCCGAAAAAAGGCCCGTTGTGTTCACTTGACTCTCAATGATTGTAATCTGCGAAGCCGCAAAAACCACGCACACGCGTAGTTCTTTAGCAGGCAGAGATCCGACGCTTTCGTTGAAGAGGTTTACTCAACGAGCGTCTTAGGGGTCTCCCAGGTGAAGCCGCCCTTGCCGGTCTCGTCCTTGCG
>JASANP010001021.1:0-51789 GCA_030849625.1 Wallacemonas sp. TrypX
TTCATCGCAGTTGACAACGCCCTTCTCAACACGGACGTGCATGCCCTTCGTGCGGTTAAAGGAAAAGTGCATGGTCAATTCATCCGCGTCGGGCGTGTCACCGCAGAACGCGCGTGTATTATTGACGAACACAAACACCTCGCCGTTCTTCAGCAGGCAGCCGACACTGTGTGCGGTTTTGCCCACAAGATACTCGTGTGCGTCGCCGGCGCCGATGGCCTCCCTCTTGAAGAAACCGCATCCGGCGTAGCCTGATTTGATGCCTGTGAAGCGCACAGACACACCGATGGCAGCCGCTTCATCCGCACCCAGAGGCACTGGCACGTACACGGTGCCATCCTGCGCCTCGTTGCAGCGAAACACAGTCGGTGTGAGAGCGACAACGGGTCCCTCAGCGTCCACTTTGAACATCTGTACCGCAGTGTCCGTGTACAGCGGGCCAATCTCCGGTGCCTCCATGCCAACGTCGTCATCGTTGTCGTTCTGCATCGCGCGCAGAAACAAGCCACCCAGGCCGCCTCCGACGCTGAGAGCGCCGCCGGTCGAAGGAGCAAAGCATCTCAGTGCATCTAGAACGCCTTGAAGGCCTTCATTCACCACAAGCGCACCGCGCTGCTGCCCTGTCTCTGTTGACACACACACACACGCAGCTCGCCGTGCAAGGGGTTTTCTGCGAGCTGAGGACACTCAACCTCGCTGCCGTCCACGAAGAATGACACGATGCCGTTCGTCACCGTGATTGTCGTGAGCACAGGCTCGTGCGAGTTGCAGGACACATCACTCCATTCGGTGCCGTTGGAGATCACACGCGCACGGCCGTTGCCGATCCTGCATGCAACAGACCCAGGAAGGCCGGCCGAGCCAACACGGTTGTTCTGGCAGTCGATCGTGCGGTAAGGAGATTCAGCAGCACGGCGTTGGCGGTGATAGGCTGTGAGACATCGGGGGTCTCGTTTGTGTACAAGGTGAACGTCGCGTTGCTGTTACTTTGAAACCGCAATCACCGTGCACATCCACGGCAAAATGTACGTCACGGAGAATCAGGTGCTTTGTGGACATTGCGATCACTGTGGTTGATTTTGTGTTTTTTGTAAGCCTGCACGTTATCGGTGACGAATAGATCAAGGAGAAGAAAAAAGGTGTGGTGAGTACCTGTGTGCTCGAACGGCAACAGCCGCGGTGTGTTAGTATTGCACCGTGAAGTCGGTGCATGGCTTACGTGCACACACACACACACACACAGGCGGCCTGCTGACGTGCGTTGTCACGGCGCCAAGCGGCGTACTAGTCGTAAGTAGAACCCTTCGTCTGGAGATGAAGAATAAAAATAAGGCAGAACAGAGTATTGGTGCTGCTTGCCGCGCTATCAGAGGGGAATAATGTGCATTAAAAAAAAGAAGAAGGGTGGATCACTTTCACTCTTTGGTAGGCAGGTGAACGTGTACAGAAGCAGAAAAAAAAAACAGTTACTTGCAGTCCTGCCTAACGGTGCGTTGTAGAACACAACGTTTCGGTGTCCTGTCGTATTGATTTTTATAGAATGAAAACACTACAACCACGTGTAGTAACAATCCTGTCGTGCCATTCGTGTGACTACACTAGAGAAAGCGTGTTGGCTTAAATGGTTCAGGGTCGACCAGGGGTTTCTCACCATTGATCAGCTCGGATAGTAGACGCCCGGAAATCGGCCCCAACGTGAAGCCGGAGTGCGCGTGACCGAAGTTAAGCCAGAGTCCGGGGTGGCGAGGTGCCTCCCCGATGACTGGTTTCATGTCTGGCATGCATGGGCGGTGACCAAACCAGATCGGCCCCACTTGCTCACCGATGGGAAACACCTGGCGGCATTGGTGTTCTGAAGCCCGCAGTTGACCTTCGTGACAGTCGTCATTAAAGGCGGCCACTTCACCCCCGGTGGTGATGCGCACGGCTCCGCACATGGGCCCAAAAAGGTAGCCCGAGTCTCCGTCGATGAGACAACTGTTCAGCACGGCTCCGTCACCAAGTTTGAAGTGAGCGTTGTAGCCGCGCAACGGCTGCAGCGGGAAGGAATATCCGAGTGGCCGGAGAAACTGAGCCGACCATGGACCAGTGGCCACGACGACCGTCGGCGCGCGAAGTGGCCCTGAGTCTGTTTCAACTGTGTACTCCTGTGTGCCTGGCTCGGGCGGCTTGACAGCCAGCACGTTAGCCTGGATGGTGACACCACCAGAACGGATGACACGGTCAGCGTAGGCCTTCACAAGTGCGCCAGGATCAAGACACTGTACATCATCGACAAAGTGCACCATCGCGCCAAGCTTGGTGGTGTCAACGCTGGGCTCCAGCCGGTGCGCTTCCTCAGCTGACAGAACTCGGGCGTTCACCCCGCGACTGGTGTACTTCTCAACGAGACTTTCAGCGAATTCCCTGTCCTTTGAAGGATAGTATTCAATGTACCCTCGACGTCGCACGAGGTTTTCTGCTTTGGCGTCAGCAATGAGTACATTGTGCTCGCTGACCGAGTGTCGTATAAGTGTTTCAAACTCACGGGAGCACTGCTCGTAGCGCTGCGGCCATGAATAGTACCAATAGAGAGCGATGGGCCACAGGCTTTCCCAGATGCCGCGAAACGTGTAGCGCACGTCAGTGCGGCTGTTTGAAATGATACTCAACAGCTCACGAGCACCGTTGTGTGGAAACGGGTGGGGCAGCACACAGCACCGCTGGATGAGTCCCCCGTTCCCCCAGGAAGTTTCTTCGCCCGGTGCCTTGCGGTCAACGATGGTCACCCTGTAGCCGCGTTTCTGCAGGTACCATGCGGAACACACACCCACAATGCCTGCGCCAATCACCACGGCGTCTTTGGAATTGTCTCCCATATTCGTGCTGCACTGGTGATGGCGAGTTCCGTGGAACAGTGAAAGAGCGCGACACTCGTGCGAGCAACTCGCGCTTGCTATGTACCACACAAATGATGGGATGAATGTGAAACAGATACCGGATAGGAGGACAAAGTGCGGGAGGACACAAGAAGAGTGGTGGAGAGACGATGATCACCATGCTGTGGATGAGCAATACTGTAGACGCACTACAAGCGTCCGTTTCGTGTGTGTGTGTGTGTGTGTGTGTGTGTGTGTTTTGGAGGCATCCCCTTGCTCATACTGATTGCACGGAGAACCACGTATCACGAAGTATTTCGAGTGCGTAAACGCAGAGGAAAGAAAACACGAGTAAAACAACTGAGTGCCTGCTTCCGGGCTAAATGCCTGCAGTGACCAACGATGGCTGACACAACTAGTGGACGACAGACGAGTAAGAAAAAAAAAAACGATAGTGTCTGTGAACCGCACGCTGCCCCATCGAGTCATTTCCCTGTCACACGAACATAACTGTTTGCCTACTCTTTTTTTTCTCTTGCTGGTTTTCGTCATGTCTCCCTTTTTTGTTTGAGAGAGAGAGTACAGTGCGGTTCCTAGGCCTGAAGGACACGGTTGAGTACAACGCGTGTGGTGGCGTAAATCGTGGAGATGATGGCGCGCGTCTTTGGTGTCAGCTCACTACCGTCCTCATTGCCAAAAGGCATGTCGTCCATGTAAAATAAGTAGCGACTCGCGACAGTGCCACTGACAACGGCAGCGCGATGGCATTCCTCCAGTTGCCGTGCCACGTAGCTGCTTTGCATATCTACTGCCGTGCAGCCGTGCACCTTCTTGTAGAACTTGAGTACAGTTTCACTTTGAAGGAGCACGCCGGGAATAGTGATGGACGTGCCTCGACGAACCGTCACTTTGAGCCTGTTGGCCAGTGCGCTGAGATCTGCCTCGTTGAGGCTGTTTTTGTTGCACAGGCGAATCTCGTCGGTTGAGTCCTCGCCGAAAGACTGCTTGGAAAAGAGCAGCTTGGATGGCAGAACAATGTCGCCGCGGTTGCCGGACAAGCCGCCGGCTTTGCCAACCAAATTGACACTCCTTACACGATCACCGAATGTCAGCAACAAGGCACGTACCACGTGCTCGATCTGGGAGCCGAACGTCTTGTCGACGTTGATGATAAAGTGTTGACGCGACGCGCAGTCCGGGTTCTCTGCGTTCTTGGCCTTCGCCTGTGCGACGGCTTCCCGAAGCGCTGGGTCGACCTCCTTCACGTCAAGTGCATTGACATCGAGCATGTCGACAATCAACGCAGAAGCGTACGCGTCCTCCATGAGAAGAAACCCATTGCGTTCAAGCTGAGCGCGGTAGGCCTCGCGCACGGTGTCGTCGCGCTCCAGAAGCTTTGTCAGAATGTAGTAGTAGCGGTCGTCCTGGTTTGTCCACGGCGTTGCCCGGCACTCTTCGCTGCCATCCGCGCACTCGACAAAGGTCTTGAGGCTCTCCGCCATGGAGCAAAACAGGTTTTTGAACGTTCGATTGGCGGAGAAAATGACGTCGATTACCATCGTGTGAGGAAGTTCCCCGTTGTCTGGGATATGAAGTCGCTTCTTCATTTGCTTTTTCAGCGTGATGCCCCAGTTGGCGTATGCGTCGGGGAAAAAGCGTCGTGTGACACCCGTCTCCATGTGCACAACAAATTCCTCACGATGGAGTAGTATGTTGTACAGGCGAGACAGCGTCGCGGCGCCTAACGTTTCCTGCAGGGATGCGGCCTCCAGGGGGCTAAATGACAGGTTTTGCAGCGTGTCGTCGACTGAGCGGCTGCACGCGATGGACTCGCGCAAGAGTTCCACAGCGGACGGCGACACCATCTGCTGCATGCGAGTGCGCAGCTTCTTCGCCTCGATGTTGAAGATGCACAGATTGGACACAAAGTCGACTACGTCTGTGTAACCGTCACGCATCATGACCACGGTCTGAGCGTTGCCTGGAAATGTCCATGCGCAGCGTCGACGCTTGACACTGTCGACAGGAATCAAGGAGCCGCTGTCGTCTTCGCACCCTTGCTGGTCTTTTTTGGACGCATCGGCCAGAAACTGGTTGGCCACGTAATCGGGGAGCGTGCTGGCTAAGATGAGAATGTATGTTTCACAGATATTGGTAGGCAACCGGCGAATGCAGTAGCGTAGCGCAGTCAGATCCAATGTGGCCTCGGCGCCTTGTCGGTGCAGAAGCGTTCGACCGGATTTGAAGACACGCGTGAGGTCGGGCATAGAGAGACGGTACCCGTGGTGCGTACTATCCTTTGCGTGAGAAGAGAGACCAAATATGGCCCGACAGAATTCACGAAACGTGGCGAATGCAGGAAGCGTCTGGACGATGGCACCAGAGACACTGTTCGCAAAGATGGGTGACTTGTCAAACATTTGCAGAATCTGGGCCTTCGGGATGAGAAGCAGTGTGCACTGGGTGCTCGCGTGGTACGTGAACTCTGACGGGGTTTCCAAGATGGCATTGTCCATCGCGAAAAGATTAGGCGCGGTGATGCTGCCCACTCGTCGGTGACCCAACGCTTTCCCCTTGAGTCCCTTTCGCGAATTCATTACTTCCACCGTGCCAGACGCCACAACAAACACGTACGGAACGAGACTGCCCTCCGCAATGACAATGTTCATGGCACCGTACTCACGTACCATGATATCCAGCTGGGACAGTTCATCAATGTTCAGTGTGAACAGGTGCGGGACCGTCTGCAGGAAGTTCTGAAGCACAGTTCGTCCATGTGTGTCGTAGCTGTTGCGTGAGGTGGGACTGAGACTGCTGTCCATTGGTTTCAACGGCTGCCCCATAATGGACGTCAGCTCGTCTCGCCCAAGGTCGTTGGAGTCGGAGAAGAACGACGTCGGACTGAAAGCAGGTTCCTCATCGTTGACGCTTTCGAGTTCACGGCCATCGGCTATTGATGCCGCTGTCATGGGCTTGTTCAGGAGAGAGAAGGGGGGGTGAAAGGAAGCTAGCAAGTCTAACGAAAGACAAACAAAGCCAAAGAGAACAAGCGAGGGAAAGTGAGTTGCGGTAGGTTGACCCGATGCTCGTGGGAAAGGTTGACGGGAAGTGTGAGTTTGCAGGCTGTGTGCCACCAAGGCGGCCACGTGCGCACAGTGTGAAAGAGGCCACTGGTATTTGACGAGTTGTGCCTGATGCAACCGTTGCGGTAGGTGCGCACGATGTGGGTTGTTTGCACACACAGGCGAACCGGGGGGGGGCAAGTATCCTCGTACAATACTTGAGGAATTTTTTGTCTGCTTTTCGACTAGTGACCCCGTTTGAGCAACGACGGGTCCACAGTGAGCTGGAGCCACCCCGACGCCCCGCGCTTCCCAAACAGAAGAAGCGGGTTGATGTAGCCCAGCGCACCAGTGTGATCAACGGGGCTTGTACAGCGTATTTTAGTTGAAGAGGCGACAAGGGCGGCTGCCTCCTCGTTGCGCAGGGTGGCCAGTGTCAAATCAGCTACAGAAACGGCGACAACCACTGATGGAGGCACCTCGCCCTCTTGTGGCGCGACGGCCGCGTCGCCAGGCGCTTGTGAGGCAGTATCCGCATATTGAGTGGAGAAGAATGCACTGGCGCCACCATCGTCAAGACCAGCTGGGACAATGGGTTGACTACCACAGTGCGCAGTCAACGGTTGCACCGAACGGGGTGCCAATGCACCAGCGAGAGCCAACTCGAAAACAGGGACGAAGTCGACGGGCTTCAGTGCTTTTTTGCGCATGATGTGTGCAACCCGTTGCCGTGTCTCAGAGTGGAACCGGAATCCACCAGAAACACAAAGGGGGTACAAATTGGCGTGCAGGAAGGCCCGCGCTGATGGGCACATGGTGGCGAACTCTGTGAATGCCGAGACGACTTGCAGTGAAACGAGCAAGGCTCGCGCGACGCCGGTGGAGCTGGCGAACGAGTGGCAGGGGTCGTCCATCAAGCACCGCTGCACACGGCGGTGTACGTGGTCGACGTGCTGCACCAGCTCAGACAGCTGTGTGTCAACAAAGCTCATGGCCGACGCTGCGGCGAGTGCTGTTGCACGGGTTGCACGCAGTCCGTTTCGTGTTGGATGCGGTACCGCCAGCAGTGGTGTCGCCGTATCAACACAGACGAGGTTGTTGTCCCGCCACAATACTAATCCGCACCCGTGTCGCCGAGCCGCTGTTTCCATCAAGTCGACGCGGGAGGAGAATGGGAGCGCACGCAGTAGTGGAAACGCCACTTCTGCGTCAATCAAGGCGCAACTGAGTCGTCGAGTCCTTGAGAAGATCAACAGAGCCCAGTGAATGACCTCCACCTGCAGGGACTCCAGAGACACCCGGGAGAGTCTTTGTTGCTCGTCGTTCGTCGAATCAGCTGAGACATCTGCGATATAACGAAGTCCACTGCCAATACGTTGGATTGCCTGGCAACTTGACGCAGTGTCAACGCGGAGTAAGCCTCGCAGCTTGCTTCGCGTCGGTTGATGAAAGGCGTAGTGTGTGTGATGCAATCCGTGAAGCAGTACCACCGACGGCTCGCTTAACTCCGCCTGCGTCACGAAGGTATCACCGCACACGAGAACACGCCGCGGTGGCGCACCCATGCTTTTCGACACGTCCCACTGCACAGTCACGAGTGACGTCATCAGAGTCAGCTTCGTACCAATCTTCACAGTGAAACAGTGATAATATGTGTTTGCGTGTGTGTGTTGCATGTAGTCAAGGAGCACCGGTGAATAAGAGTGATGATGGAGAAGTGTTCGCATTGGCGGCAGGGACGTCCGGCAGACGAGATCATCAAGTTCTGTTCGTGTACACGAACGCGGGCGCAGAAACGCTGGCCCAATGGAAACGCCGTTGACGAGACGAAAAGGCCCCAAACGCAGGGATACCAGCGCGCATCTCGCGCACTCAGCTCACACCGCACGTCAGGGTAGCCGAGTCGTTACGCTTCCCAACTGGAGCGGCGACAACAGCTCGACACCTGACCGACGCGGCAAATAAGCGAGAGGGACAGCCTCCACAACTCTCGTGTTCGTCCCATTTTAACGGAGCATGGATCCGATTTGGACAGATTTACAAGAAAAGAAGTAAAAAGGAAGGAGGAAGAACCTCAAAAAAACACTTGTGCTTGAAGCGTCTATTCTACATGACGTGGGCGACCGACACCACTGCGGAGCTCGTGACGGCTTGATTTCGCAGGGCCCAGTCGATGATCTTATCGGCTGTTTGGTGCGCACACACAGGTCGGTTACCGCTAGCGGAAGCCAATTTCTGCAGCCACATCGCCCTTCTTCAGGTTCATCAAGTAGTTGAGGCGCACCTTGGTGGAGTCGGCACGCTCGTCGGAACGGTAAACGGGGACGAACCGCGGTGCATCACGGTAACACCGGAACAGTGACACAAAGTCATCCTCGTCCAGACAGCCGCGGTGGTACATTCCCGCAGGAAGAATGATGACGTGACCAGCCTCGACGTGAACACGAATCCATTTGTCCTGCTTTGAACGGATGTCAAAGTAGCACGAGCCGTCGGTAACCACGCGCAATTGCTCATCCTCATTGTAGTGCTCCTGGAACCACCGATCAAGAAATCCATCATCTTTGGAGGTCTGTGAGATGCGCGCTTCCTCGGTGTGCTTGTAGTCGCGCTCCTTGACAATCTGCTTTACCAACGTGAAGTCGCTCATGGTAACATGGAAAAACACGACACCAAGCTCCCGCAGCTCCTTAACCGACACGTTCGCCGTGTTGGGCTTCCTTCCGGGCTTCAAGCTGAATTCCGTCAGTGTCGGTTTCGAAGCCTCCTCATCCAGGTACCACGCTTTCGGCGCGTTGGCGTCACGCTCGGATTTGATAGGTGCTGGAACGGGATCGAGGTCCTGGATGACGTCACTTCCAAGACGCTTCCATTCTTCCTCCTGTCGTTTGCGCCGTTTCTCTTCTTCTACGCGCCGTTGCTCTTCCTCTGCGCGTCGCCGCATGGCCTCCTCTTCTTCTTCGCGCTGCTTTCGTTCCCACTCTTCCTTCTCACGCTGACGACGGGCGTCACGTTCACGGATCTCTTCCTCCTCCCGGAGACGTTGGGCTTCCGATGCCGGTTCCATGGTCTCGAGCAAGTAGAATCAAAGAGAGATGCACGGCGACAACAACCGTGAAAGAAGGAAAGGGAGAGTACGCAGGAACTGCTATGAGATTAAACTGAAGAGGCACAGAGACAGGGGGTGAGATGTGCGTTTGTAGAGCTGAAACAAGGTACCTGCCACGGGACGAAATACATGGGTGAAAAAAAAAAACTTCTATATATGTGTGTGTGTACGTGTAGGCTAAAAGAGGCATGAACCTCCGCCCCACTTTCCGCAGATGCGTTGCACGCACATTTTTGCCGATTCGGTATTTCGTGTTGAATCGTTACGCGTTTGTTTGTGTACGCAATGACACGCTGTTCGAGGGAACAAAAAAAGAAAACCGCTGACCAGCAAGGTGTGTGTGACATCACAGGAGCGCAGTTTGCACAGGGAGCTGCGTGGCCCGCAACGACTGCTTCTGGCGATGGAGTTGGCATGCCTCGACAAAAATGATCCGAGTGCACCTCGTGTGACCAAACAACCGCCGCGACGTCTCCTCAAAGTTCACCATCAGAGGTGCACACGTTCGCTGCAACAGTTCGCGCTTAATGCGCCGCGACACATCCGCAACGGTGCAGCCAGTCGCAACCGCCATGTCATCGAGAGAAAGCTGCATCGCGCAAGACTTTGCGTCGTTGCTCAACGGCTCCAGTTGAACGCCGATAAGATCGAATCGGTCGCGGAAAAACAGCAACAGTGATTCCAGATACGCGCGCGTGCTTCGTCGACGGAGCGCGTCGACCAGCCCGCCTTCGATAGCCGCCTTCACCGCCGACACCTTCGGCAACGATGAGACTCTGCGCGATGCGCGTTGCCCGTCGAGCTGGATGGACACAACAACAGCGTCCACACTGACAAAAGGCAGGGACCGAAGTCGTCGTCTGACTTTGACCCACAATGCACGCTGACTGAGATATGTGTCCCAAAACAGTGCTGGCCGCAGCACCATGTACCGCCTCGCCAAGTCTAGAGGTGTGCGAAACCGTTTCGTGTAGGAAAACGTCGCCATCGACAGTTGGGGCCATCGCCAACCGATACGTGAGGCACACTCCTCCAGCGCCAAGTCTTCCTTTGCATCAAAAGGAAGCTGACAGGCACGAAGCTCACGGAAGCGCTGAAAGCACGCCATCGCTGTACACACTGGAAACCCGAGGTGGGAGACAAAAGTACTGTGCACAGCTTCCCACACACTTGCGTCGTAGAGAGCCAACCTTGAGGTACCAACAGAGTGTGAGCTGGAGCAGAGCGCCTCGTCGAGCAAGTGGTCCCACGCACAACTGAGTAACGTGTGATTTCCAACGAACACTGTCTTAACTCGGGGATCGGCATCACGAGACCCCTGTATTGGCTTCTGCTCAACGCTACCGTACGGTGTCGAGGACTGACGGTTCCTTTTCCGTGCGGCCCCATAAGAGTGGTGTGCACGGGCGACTTGTTCCCTGACGAGAGTGAGAAAGCAAAGTCTAGCTTCCACAGCGGTCAGCCTGTCGTTAACCGCGGACTGAAGTCTACGAGAGTTTTCCACAAACTCTGGAAAGGCACGGGCCTCCGGAGAAGAAGCCATCGCGAGGAAAGCAAAAGAGAGGCAGACAGCTCAAGTTGCCATTAAGTCAGCTTAACAGACGTTAAGCACAGAGGCATGTGCCTTGTGCACAGATGTTGAAAAGGAGAAGGAGAGAGAGAGGGGGGTTGCAGGGGGGAAGACTTGTACTGACGAAAAACAAACAAACAGTGAGCGCAGCTCGCTGTGGAGATGCCGTGACAGGCTGAGCCATTCGTTGGCGATTGTGTAGGTGTCACGGTTGTGCGGGCATTCGCACGAAAACCAAGAACAGACCTGGGGTAGATGTGGATGTGCGATTGTTCAGCCGCATTGCCGCACGAGCCACGCGCCAAGAGAAAAAAATGACGGTGTGTGGACACGTGTACGCGCATGCGTCCATTTGATAGCCAGCCGACGCAACAACAACAAAACAACGCAACAGTTTGAGACAATGGTGAGAAAAAAAGTGCCGCGTAAGGACATGCTGTTTTACCGTGCACACAGGCGTGAAACTGGCCACTGGTCATCGTCAAGAGGACGCCAGTGAGAGCACGGCGAGACAATCGTGTTGTCCAGCGACATAGGCTCGGTCGGGTTGCGAGGGATGCAGGGTAATGTTCATACCAACGAATGGCAGTGCTATCCGCCCCACAACGCGACTTGCAGACAATGAAAGGACAACCACTGTGGATGGGGATATTGTCAGACACCACACGTAGTCGCTGCCTTCCCTCACTCGTGTGACAATAACGCGCTCTCCCTTGGACAAGCACGCCGATAAGTGGTCGGACTCGGTTTCCCGTAACACACCGCCCACGACGTCGAACAGCTGTAGTGGACGTTCAGACTCGTTTGCGGCAACAAGGAGCAGAGACGTGTTGGGAAGAGGCTCGAGGCAGTCTGACGAGGCAGCAGTGCAAAAAAGTTGCTGATGGGAGCAATGCGCGCGAGTGTCCCAAAGCTGGACAGGGCTCTCCCAACCGGCACTTGCTGCAACACCTGGAGTCACAAAGCGGGCACTAAACACACGGTTCGTGTGCGTTGTTCGCCGGGTACCGTCGGCGCGAAAGCCTTCACACAGCGCCGCCACAAGCTCGCCGTCAGCTGTGTACAAACGCACGACCCGGTCGCTGCCCGCTGTAAGAACGCGGTTGCCTGGCTTGTCGATGTCGACAGTCGCAAGTTCATTCCCAGTCTGCTCGATGGTGCTTGCGCAGTTGACCACTTGTCCGTTAAATTCCCAGAGGAACAAGACACCGCCACTTGAGACGGTGGCCAGACGGTACTGATTCTGTGCAAACTGTGGGAACCACCTCACAGAGGTGCTTGGCAGCTCGGCACAAGACGCACCACTCATCGCACGCGTCACCGAGACAAGATTCGTGCTGTCCATGATGCTCAATGCGCCATTGGCAAAAACAGCAGCGACGTAGAGTCCATCAGGTGAGACAGCCACGGAGTAGACATGACCACCTTTTCCGGAGAGCACGAACGTTTGGCCCGAGAGCCCGTCGCCAGAAAGACGCTCCGATGCCATGGGCAAAGAGAAAAAGGAGGACGCGCAGAGACGACCGGCAAGTGTGTACGCGACGCTGAGCGGGAGCTGATAAAAAGTGCTGGAAGCCAATCTTAACGCAGACAAAGACTGTAGTGGAAGCGAGAGCGGCAGTGGAGGTGCCGTCAGAAACCAGCATGTGCTCACAATGGCAGAGAGGCAACGCGCTTCCCCCTGCACTACGAGCAAGCGCCCTATTGGCAGCGAGCAAGTTGATAGACCTAGTTTTCCCTTTCGATGATTCGAGTATCAATCATAACGCGCAGAAATACAGTGTCGACAACACACGATGTGACTCTCAGGCGAGTGAAACATGACGAGCAACACAAGGAAGAAAAAGGCACGCGAAAATGAGGGGCGCACATGCCCCTCCTCTGCCCACGTGTATGTGCGTACTCGCGAGAAACAGAGAGCAGCTTTCTGCGACCGACAAACGCACATCGATACGTTACACAGTGCGTACTCACATTGCGTACAACACTGACTTCTTTCCAAAGGCAAAGAAGAGTGTGATGACGACAAGGTCAGCGGCGTACACAATCATCTCGATGTTACTCATGGGTTGGCCGAATGTGAGAAAGACGCACGACGCAGCCGCACAGAGAATAACGGTGGTCACAAACGCGTGTGCAAAGCCTACAACGAAGTAAAGAACCAACACCAACAGCCAGCGCGCGTCTTTGAAAATGAGCTTTCTACACGCGATAGCACCAGTGATGGTGTATATGACGCCCGTGGCAACGGTAGTCAAAAATATGAGTCTACCCCAGGTATTTTGGTAGTTCACCTCGTCGCGCGTGTAGTATCCAAACAGTGTGCGCGTGCGGTTAGAGCCACTTAACGGTGACGACGATACAGACATTGTTTGTTAGTCTGCGCTATTGTTTCACTGTGGCTGCGCACCGCTAGGTCACAGACGACAGTAGAAGAAGAGGGGAGAAGACAGTAAGGCGAGTAGTTTGTGGGGTTGTGCATTCACGTACAGGCGACCGGTGATTGTGCTGGCATAAACGCAGGGAGATATAAAACATGCATGACACAGTAACAGTGTGCACTCAGACGCAGTGAATAGTGGCAGCACGGTAGTGCAGCAGTCCCCCACTAGAGCACAGCGTTGAGAGACGGTGCAAGGGCGGGACGAATCTGTGCCTGCACCGCGTGGCACGAACTAAACCCATACGGATAAAGATTTGTCGGTGCCAAACAATGTGAAAAAGTGGGAGGGGGAAGGAGGCCAACTGAACTGAATGGCACTGAAGAGACGAAATTTCTCCTTTGTTCTCACAAAGCAGTTTGGTTACGACAGCAGCAGCGGGCGGCTTGCTCAAAGAGCCGTTTTTACCGGTCTTCAACGCACTTGTTACCAGTGATTCTTCACACGCACAACCGTGCCTAGTGCACGTCTCTACACAGCACATAGGTGTGGCAACCACGCAGGGAAGACAAATGTGCCCCGAGACCAAGTGCGGTGCTTTGCGTGGAGCGAGAGAGCTGTGCCACGCAACAATTAGTGACAAAAGATTGTGACCCAGACATTGCAAGGTTTACAACCATAATCACACCACACAACAACAACAACAGCAACACGCCCCTTTCCGCAGAAACGTCTGATCACGCATAAATACCCGCAGCGAGCGACTGGCCGTTTGAGAACAGAGTGCCATTTAGCTGCTGAACGACGAAACTATGCTGGGCTGAGTTGCTGAGGCGAGCGGCGAATGCATTTTCGGACGAATCCACGGCCTTGACATCCTCAATGGCGCCAAAAGGTTGGAGAAGCATCCTCACAATGTCTTCCGTGAGTGGCCCACCCGACAAGTGCAGATCGCCCTTCTGCGGCAGTGGTACAGGGTTGACGACAATCATCGAAGGATGGCTGTAAACCGGCACGCCTGGTGGGGAAGGGTAAATGATTTTCGTAGGAGACGGCGCCGCAGGTGGCATCGGTGCGTTTGGGGCGAACATCATCGGGAAAGGCATGCCGCCCATGAACGGCGGAAACATTTGCGGAGAAGGGAGCACTCCACCGTGAGGTTGTGAGGGCGTGTAGAGTGGAAATGGCGAGCTCACCATTGGCGAAACACCGGTGCTGCTTGTCAGGGCACCATTGGCACGGTACTTTGGCGAACTGGACCAGTTCTTGTGCCGGTTGCGGTTGCGCTCTTGCCGTTGTTGCCTCACCTCGGGTAGCTCCGAGAATTTCACTTCCAACGGTTGATCCCAATCATCAAGCTTCACGCCTCCATCCGAGGCTGTGTTAACGGCACTGGTGGCTTGCTCCACCGTGGCAAACTGAACAAAACCGGACCCTTTGCACTGCCCCATTGGGTTGGTCAAGACGGCAGCTTCCACAATCGTGCCGAATGCGGAGAACCGCTGACTGAGGTGTTCTTTTGTTGCCCACTGCGGAAGGTTACGAACAAAGAGCCGCTCATTAGGGCAGTCGTCAACGCCCTCATCGTGCATTGCCACGGACACGTGAAGGACGTTTGAGCTGCTGGGAATGGGGCGGGTCAAGTGCGTTGCGTTGATTGCCGCGTGCGCACACTCAGGCTTCTTGAACATGACAAACCCAAAGTGACGGCTTTTGACGACCTTCACCGACGTGACCTCCCCAAATTCGGCGTAGCGTTCTTTCAGTTCTTTCTCGCCCCATTCCGTTGGGAGGCCAGCGACGAAGATGTTCGTTGAGACATGAGGTGTTTGCGACGCCATCGGAGAGACGGACGCGCTTGGACGGCCGCTTTCGAAGACTTCGAACACAGAGCCGCCCGTCACGTCCACCGCCAGCTGTGGCTTGTACGGTTCAAACGGACGTTCCCTGTCGGACATGGCAGGTCGCGTCGATTCGTGTCTGGGTATTGATGTGAGTGAGAATGAGACAGAAGAAGGCAACACAGCACGGCACGGTGCTTGCACAGGAGTGCGCGCAGTGTTGAGTTGCAGGGCGTACCTGGCACAGTTAGTCACGCAGCGGCGAAATTGATCCACTAAGTTCGCAATGATGCTTGTGTGCCGTACGGTGCGACGTTCGCGGGTGGGACGGAAATAGTATGCAACAGAAGTTGGTGAGGCGGGTGGAAGAGCGTTAAGGGAGGAGGGAGGAGAGTGTGCGCAGTCGCAGACAACGAGGAGCCCCTGCACGTGCTGCTCGCTACGCGCCCGGCAGGTCCTTGTATTCACGGTCAACGAAACGCGACGAGGCGGACAGTGTGCTGAATTGAGGAACGACAAACACAACAAGCGTGTAATTGCGCAACGGTAAGGGGACTGTCTGCGAGAACACTGCGAAAGTAAGCGCGCGCACTACAAGGGTGACCAGCCAACAGCCGCTTACTTCAACTACACTGGCCTGTGCATACCCTCGAACCGTGGGAACTCCAAGGTTGGAACGGAGAAAAGCGGGACTAATTATTCTGTCACATAGTATTTAGAGCCGGTGAGAAAGGACAGTGTGGGCGTCAAACAAACAAAAAAAAACGACCTGTCGTAACTGGCAAAGAGAACGTGCACACGAACAGCTATTATCCACTGCTATTCTCACAGACAGACCCTCAGTGAACAGAAAAAAAGTTAGCCTTCACGTCAAGGCACGCCGTCAGGCGGAGACGGGTGCATTTGCCGAAAAGAAGCTAGCTGTCTTCTTGGGAAACGAATAGGAGTCACACAAACAAACAACGCAACCAGGTGGCAGAACAACAACAACAATAGTCAAGAAAAGAAGAAGAAAAAACAAAGCGTGTCGAAGACCCACACCCACTCACAACGTGTTGTTGCTCGTTGTTGGTTCTCAGGTGACCTAAGCAGAGCTTGTCATACCTTCACTGGGACCTTTCCCTTCGCCAATGTTGCGAAGCAACTGCAGTAACGCCTTCTTCATTGAGTCGTCCTTCTCGTAGTAGTGAATAAATGTGCTATCCCGCAGTTCACGCGGCAAGATTTTTGGAATGCCCTCTCTGCACGCCGTTTGGTTCTCGGAGAGCCGCAAGTAGCAGCGGATGACCTGTCGCAATAGCCGTGCGCTACACAGGTGTTCGCCCTCCTTGTTCGTCTCGGTGACCATCAGATTGAGCACCTTGGCCACAGCAGTAAAGCGGGTTGGTGTGTGGCAGGCGTAGTGGAGACCAAGGTCGGCCTGAAGGATCTTGCTCACCACGACAGTAGCCATGGTCTTGGAGACTTCCGGTGCGCTCTCCATAATTTGCAGGCAGAGCGGAAAAATCTCGGAGCTGAGCAGGTATGGCACAACTTGGGCGTTTGGCGTTTTGAAGAGCGAGCCGATCACACCGAGGGAAGTCAGGCGGACAATTTCGGTCTTTTCGTTGAGCTTCGCGCGGAGTATCGGGTACAGGAACATGCAAAAGCCAGAGTCCATGAAGGGCTGCCGAGACACGTCGTGTTGCGCGACGGTCTGCACTAACGCGAGGACACTGCTCACCCTGTTCACAGCAGACTTGACAACGACAGATTGAGCGCCAATGTCAAACATGGGGTAGATAGCAACAATCTCCTGAAGAAAAATCGGCATCACTCCAACACTGTACCACAGCGCTGGCCCGACAAGTGAGCACTTATCGCGGTTCTTGGCAAGCTGCATGATTGCCTTCTCCCTCAGCTCTGGCCGGAACAGATTCTGCATTGTCTCCAGCATTTCCTGCATCTCGGGCATATACGTCTGCTTCACCGAGTTAGGCTGTTGCACGACAGGGAAATTTGGCGTTGGCAGCATTTGCTGATAGGCTGCTTGTTGCATGTTGTTGTGGCGGCACCGCACGGTCGACTGGTGAGCTATGTTGTCTTTCGCAGCTAGCGCTGTGGGCGAATAGGGGGAAAAAAAAGGGTGGAAAACTGTGCGTGCGTGCACAAGCGCGTGTTTGGCGTCGAAGAGTAAGGTGTAACGGAGGTGTGGGGGCAACGGCGTTGTCCACAAGGTGATGTGGAGAGAACAAAAACAGAGGTGGGGTGGGAGAGTACGGGAGCTAGTGCCAGGCTACCTTTTGTGTCGCACGGCAGCGCTCATGGGAGCGTCGAGTTCTTTAAAGTTCTCACGCTAGTGAATGAAGTCACTGTGCAGACAACACGCTTGTATTCAGCGGTGCCTCGACAGCCCAAAAATTGTTGAGCCGCATAGTGGTGAAGCCGTCACACATTTCGTGGGTGATGAAAGGGCACGAGTGTCGCCTGGAATGCGCTCGGTGAAGGGCTGGAACAGGCCCAACTCAAGCAACTGAGAGTAATTGAAGCTACACCACCCCGTTATGGAGATCTATAAGAGGAATGCACGCAGGCATCACTGAGGGTGGCAGCCCTTTTCCGCCGTCGATGAGAGACAAAAAAAAAAGGGTGAGGTAAAGCGCGCTAGCAATTTGCCTTGCGTCGCAATTCACTTGAACCTTCTTGCGCACTTCGCAACAAGTTCTTCGAGGCCTCAACAATGCCTTTAAAGGCGGAAAATGTTTCGGATATGGCAGTGTCTAGCTGAGCCTTGGCGGCTTCCTTGCGCTCCAAGCTTTGTTCTACAGTTTCCAACCGGTTTTGCAGCGCCTTGATCTCAGCAAGAAGTCTTGCCTTTTCCTCGTTTTCCTTGGCAATTTGTTTTTCCAATCCTGCGCTGCGGTCCTTCATGTCCTCGATGATCGACACAAGCTCGATGCTCGTGCTCTGCGCATCCGAACCTAGGGAAGCCATGCCCACGATGCGTAACCGTATCTGAGGGTTGGAGATAACTAGACCGAAAAAGGTCCTTTTTCTATCACACGACACCGGTGCGCGACGGCAGATGAATCTGGATACCGCCTAATGTGAGACGAGCTAACCAGAAAATGAAGTTGAACGAACAAGGAAAGGAAGAAGTGTCGTGGAGGATTAAGCAAGCACCGGCACGAGGTTCACGGTGCAGTGTGACGGCCAAGGCCGCTGTCCAGAGTTGCGCGGGCTCAAAGAGACAACTGGAGCGGCCTCCACATTAGGAGTGTGTTGTGAAGCAAGACCCGTGTACGGCGTTACGGGGAACTTTGTCCACATTTACTGCGTGATGTGATTTTTGAACTCACCATCCCTGCGACAGACAGCACGCTATTTCAGCGTCACGGTGCACACACTGGAGGAAACGGCGCGCGCATTGCGAAAGGTGATGGAAATGGTAGGTATCAGCTGAGCGTGGCTAGGACATACGGCAAGGGCCCAATTCACAAAGAAAAAACAAACAATAGGCCGATGTTCGCAGCAAACAAACACCGGTACAGAGCGAAGAAAAATAGCAAAAGAAAAAAAACAAAGTGATCCTGCAACAGTCGCGGGAACACGCTAGACCTGTGCCTCCGAGAAAACAGCGGAATAAAGCAGTGGCCAACCAACTGATCACGGCTTTTGTTTTGTGTCCGTGACGAAGGAACTGCCGGGCAAGGCAGAGAGACACAGTGATAGCCTGTTACCAAAAGGGATACCAGCCGGACCATGACTGTGCCACGTTGGTGATGTCTGTGGCTTCCTCAATCAGTCGGCCGACCTGAACGCGCGTGTCGAGGCTTTCGATGTCTTCGTAGGCGGTGATAAAGTCCTCTCCCTTTAGCTTTGAGCTGAGTCGGTTGAAGATGAAGACACCTTGATGCACTTCGTCGACCTCCTCACCGAACAGGTGCACGGCAACCTCGTGGATACTGTGCCCTTTATGCCCATCAACAGAGCCTGACACAGAGCCAATGTTAGCATGCTGTGGGTTGTTGAGATTCGCGTTGTTCACTTTCTCCTCGATTGTCTTGTGCTCGGTGGAGGACTCCGGTTCTTGGCCGGGGCGGTTCATCAGGCGCCAGGAGATGAGAGGGTCTTGAATAAAGGCCTCCATCAGTGCCAGCACGCTGTGACTGTTTTCACGGAGAACAGCCATAGACGTCTCAGCCTTGGACCGGTATGCACCTTCAACACCGGAGACATCCAGCGCGTTCCACAGCATGCGCGTGAGGCGGAAAGGCACCTTCTCAGGAAACTTGTCACGTGTCATTGCCACCTCGAAGCAGTCGCCAAAGTCAATGTGCACGACCAAACCGGAAGCGCGCTGCATCATGATGTTGTTCGGATGCCTGTCACCAAGACCGAGAATGTAACCCACCATGCTCATGTTCGCCAACGAGGCCGTAAACATTCGTCGCTGCTCCATCCACGACTCGCAGTTGACGGCGACCGACCACATGGAGTGGCGCAAATCGTGGCCGGAGGTGCGGTCCATGAGGTACTCCATGACTTCCACCTTGGACATGACCTGGAGGTAGTCGTACGCCTTGGCGTTGTCGAAAGTGATGAGCTGTCCGATCATGCGCATTTCCAACTCGGGAACAATGGCGCGGCTCTCCCGATGCATGCGCACAACTTCCTGAAATGTGTCACACCCGTCGACCCAGCCAATCAGACCAACAGTGTCCTTGAGTGGTGTCACGGAGTAGCGCTGGATTTGGAAGCCAAAATTCTCACACGTGCGCGAGTCGGACACCATGAGAATGTTCACCAGCCCAAAAAGCTGCATCACGCGCTCATCCAGTCGCAGATCCTCGCGGCCTTTGAGGAGAAATTTCATGTTCTTTCCGGTTGTCATGAGCAGTGAAATACGCTTGGGTCGCTGCTTGCTGGAGATGACGCGAATCGTTCGGTTGAAGGACGTGACCTTGCACACCGCCGCCTCCTGCGTGGGGCGAGCGTCTGGGATGCCGATGGCAAGGTTGCGCGCTTCAAACAGCCTGGGACTGCAAAACTGAAGCTGTAGCTGCGCGCTACTTTTGATCTGCTCATCTATTTTACGGTACACGGTATGGTAGAGGTTCCACGCCGACTGCACATCAGCGGGGTTCTTGGTTGTCGTGAAAGATCGCAACCAGTCTTTCGCCTCTGTCAACGTCCGTCCATACTTGGCGACAAACTCACTCTCGATGATCGTCTCCGGTGTCCGTATCAGAGTCTCATGCATTGGCAGGAGTAGCTTTGCCATCTCTTCCTTGCTACCGCGGCCGAAGAAGGCGGCGGCGGCCTCTTCCAGTCTGTCGTACCACTGCTCAAAAATCAGTGCGGAGACGCGAATGAGTTCGTCAATCATGATCTGGCCCTGCATGACAATACGCGGGTAGCGGGCTTGCAATTTTTCCAGAATGGCCGAGGCCCATTCCTTCCGACGCTGCGAGTCAGACATGACGCAGAGATTCAACGGGTACACTAGAGTATGTGGAAAGTCGTACCCGACACTGGTGAGCACGTCCGCGACAAGGTGGCAGCTTTCGTCCGATCCAGTGTCAAGGCGCGCAATGAGCTGGGGCAGCACGAGATGCCACACAGATGACGGCACGTCGAGTGCACGACTGCGCAGCTCCTTCAGTCCGCGGTCGGTGTCGCAGTACCGCGTCCATAGTGTCAGCAGCTTGAGTATATCCTGAATATACGTGGAGCTCGACGTACCTAGCTGAATACTCTTAATGTACCCGTTGATGGCGTTCGTGCAAGCTTCGTCACTGGGGCCCTTGGCGAGCAAGGCGACATTGCTGGCTGCCCAGAGTCGCCAGCCAAGGTACCATTTGGGGTCATACTGCGTGGCGGATTGGAAACAGGCAACGGACTCCTCCAGGTCCACCTTTCTGCCGAGACGTGCGTACGCTCGGGCGAGCACCAACGCGTTTTCTGCCTTTGAGTGAACGTCAATCACTCGTCTGATGAACTCCGATTCCTCACCAAATGGTGTATCCGGGCCAAACGCGTTGTTCGCCGACAGGTATGTGACGTACTGCATGACCACACGAGGGTTCGCACTCCGGTTCAAGAGCTGCTCCTTTGTCGGGTTCAACACACCCAGCAGTTGCTCTTGCGCGAATTTTTCCAGTTGTTTCGCACCTTCCTGGCGGCACAGCTTGATGAAACGAATGCGCGTCTTGACATCGTCCTTCGGTGCAATGAGTAAACCACGCACACCAAGAACTTGTTTCCACGCCAGCACCGTTGGCGACATTGTGCGAATACGACGGTCCCATAACCGGGAGATGACGGACACGTGCTCGCTCGTGCCTATCGTTCCGCGGATTCGCAGCGCCATCACCACCTCCTCTACTTCTGTCAATTCTTGGGCCACCACGAGACCCTCGTACGCTCGGGTGTAGGATTCGTTCAGTAAACCGGCGAGATCCTCAAGCAACAGTTTGCGGCCATCTGAGACGGCGGAGGCTGCCGCGTCGTACCGTACGGTAGCAATTGCGGACGAGGCGTTGGCAATGTGGTAGAACACGGTGTCCTGCGGCATCCACTTGATCGCTTCAGAGAGCTTGTCCCATGACTGGAGCCGGATGGCGGCGTCGGCGGCGTATTGCGACGCGTAGTACAGTACGTTTCCGTTCTCACCGTCCGCATCATCGGGCGTGTCCGTCCGTCCATAGCGCTCATACAGGCTGCTCCACTCCGACAACACCTTGTCGTAGCTGCCCAGTTCGCTAAGGCACAACATCAGACGGGCGGCGCTCTCAAGCCGCCGATTCGCCATCGCATCTTCCTTAGTAGACACCGAACCGTTGTAGTCCCCCTTGCCGCCGTAGTGCGCCGGGCCTGCCCACACGCGGTGCCGCGAAGACTTGTAGCCATTCGGTTTGGCGAAGCTCTCTGTGCTGCTCGCATCCGAGGCGCAGCAGTCGGTGACCATCTCTTGCTGAGTCAGCTCGAGAGCCTCAGCGTAGCGCGCCAGTTTCACCAGACTCGACTGCAGCAACGTGCTCCGCTGCTCTTCGCTGGCCCGGTTAAAGATGCCAACGGAGGAGTCCACCATGTGCAATTCACTGTACAAGGAGATGAGAGACTCCACGGTACCTTCCGGGTCGCTCCGGTACGCAGCTTCGCGCCAGTAGAGCGCCTTCGCCAGCATGCCACGACTCCACGCACACTCTGACAGGTCTGTGTACGTGAGCGTAATTTCGTCTCCGACGTGATCCATGTACTCGACAAGCGAAAGAAGCATCGTTAAAATGTTGTCAGGGACGGTCGACGACATCATGGACTGTCTAAATGCGTTTCGAAGGAATTCCACCAAAGACGCGCGGACCGCGGCGCCGGCGTACGTCCATACTACTTGAAAAGCCTGCTGTAGCACACTTTCCGCAAATTCTGGTGACTTCTCTACCAGTGGGGTGGCGTTGAGCCCAATCGGTAACGACACGCACCGAAAGACCTGGTAAGGTGATTCTTGCATCAGCGTCACGGTGAAGTCTGCTGACCACTTCAACCATTCATCCTTGGTGAGAGGCACGGCTTTGATGACACTGACGATGCGTGCCTCGTTGACAGGCAGCGCAGCCTCTGTGTCAGCGGGCGACACATGCTGGTCCAGTGTGAAACTCGAGTACGACCAGACTTCTCCTACGCGTGACATTGCCTTCGTTGCCACTGCCTCGCATTTCTTCAACTGTTCCGCCACTTCAGCCGCCTGTGCCTGCATGCGTTTCGCGCTGCGAACACACCGCTCGCCGAGGAGAAGCTTGTTTTGTTGTGTCGCGTATTCGTTGCTGGTGATGCGATACTGCTTGAGAGCGCGATTGACGTAAACAGCGTGCTTCAAGAACTCGCCTTGAACTTCCACAGTCAACGTAATGATAACGTTCATGATCGCCCCGAGCAGCGTCAAGCTGTGCGCACCGCTGCGTATTCTCTCCTGACTGAGGCAGCCAACGAGACTGCGCACAATGGAGCCGACCAACTCGTTGACAAAGAGCTTCCCACACACGCAATTCAATGCGACAAGACAGCCCTGCACAAAGTCAAGCGTGGTTGACGGGTCTTGAATCGTGAGAAGCAGGTTCTCCACCACTGTCGTAGAGAAGCCCTGAAGACTGTCAGCATGACGAATAATGTACTCAAGAACGGCGTACTTGAGCTCGTTGATCGTGTCGGAGCGTCCAATCGTATCAAACATGCGAGGCAGGATTTCACTCGACTCGCCGCAATATTGAATGGTCTGGTCTGTGTCGAATGTTGTGACAATGGAAAGCATGCGCACCGCAAGAAACCGGTACTGCCGATGATCAGTCCACACGGCGTTGAAGACACGAAACACAACCTCCCTCTCCTCCGTGACCTTTGACCCGTACCTGCTCAGCAAGTTCGAGAATTCGAACATGACAGTCGCCAGAAGCCGGCCCCCTTGCATGGCACAAATAACACGACCTAGCGGCGCCACCGTGACCCCAATCTCAGGGCGAGCACAGTGGCAACGGTCTGTGATGTTGAGGATGGTCTGCACACCGATGCGCACCACGCTGTCACGAAGTGGCACCTGATGCGCCTCGCTGGGGTCCATGAGTGCAGCAATAGCCTTGAGCACGACGCCACAGCACCGCTGGTGTGATACCCGGTTCAAAGAAGGTCGCGCAACTTCTACTTCCGTTTTGCTATCATCATCAAGTCCAAATGACTGGAACACGTGCGGGTCAAGAGCGCCGATCACACCCATGCATTTCAGCGCCTCGAGACGGATGTCATTGCTGTCGTCCACGCGTCGCACGATGGAAGAAAGAAGACTAAAGAGACGCGGGTACACCAGGTACGGAGACTTGCCCTCAACGTTCGGACCCAAGGTGGCACTCAGGAAGCGCACACATGTGAGGCGCGCCGCGTGGAATGACCGGTCCGTCGGCAAGCTATCCAGCAATCGGCAGATGGCCGTCACTTCGTCTCGGAAGACCATTTCATGTCTACCAAACAAGCTAAATGCCTTGGAGACAACCGTGCAGCAGTGCAGGAAAGGCAGCAAAATGGCGGAGCGACTCGTGAGAGAGTCAAAGTACGGCTTCAGAGCAATGCAGATACCCTCCATGAAAGACACGACAAGCTGCGGTGCCTTGGCGGCAAGTGCCGTGAGCAGGCGCAGACCTTCCTTCACGATACTTGTGTTGAACGAGGAAGACACAAGGTGCAGCACAGTGACAATTTCCTCTCTCAAAACGGGTAGAATGTGCGATGGGTCGTGGTTCACCATCCGGCAGAGCTGTTCAACAACGGCCACGCGACAATTCACACTTTCGTCGCCAAGCGCCGAGCACAAGCGAACGAGGAACTGCTGCTCGCTCAGAAATGGGTAGAACGCCTCTGAGAAACTGGACAGAATAGTTTGACGAGTCAGCTCGTCAGGGTCAGAGAGTGCCACCACCAACATGCGTGAGAGCACTGTATTGATGCACATACGACGCACAACGCTCAACTGTCCCTTGTCACCTGGAGGGATGAGGAGTTTCACGATGGTAAAAATAGATGCGTTCCGCACGGAGGAGCTGGGGTTGTCAATGAACGGCAGCACCGAGTCGCGCAAAAAGTCGCCCATCAGCTCGGAGTTGGAGAATCCAAACTGCATGAGTGCGTTAAGGGCGACGGAGATCTGGCTGGCGCTTGGGTCAGACTTGTCCTCCACGCCGCCGAGACTCTGTGTGCCGTATTGCTGGCGAAAAGGTAGCCCACAAAGCGTGATGGAGATGAGGTCCAGAAGGGACTCTTCAAGCCTCACGCGGAACCGCTCGTTGGACGCGGCAATGATGTCGCGCATCCCCTCCACTAGTGCAGTGGACAATCCCCAATCGAAAAAGCTGTCCAGACAGGAGTCAACAAATACCTCCATCTCCGCAGGCTGGCATACGCGGCAGATGGTCGACAGACAGCGCAGCGCAGGCCAACAAGGCGTCTTTGTGGTTTTGCAAATTTCGGTGATCGTGTCGCAAGTGCCGGTGACGAACGGGTCAAACTGCGGCTTGCCAACGATGGGGATGATTTCCGACAGCATGTCGAACGCCGTGTTGCGCTGGACACCACGAGAGATGGAGTCGAGTGCGAAGCGGACGGTGTCTTTGAGCTGGTTCGTGACAAAAAGCATCGTGCTGAACCGGCAGAGAACCACCAGACAGCGGAAGAGCAGCTCGCGGATGTCACTGCTTGTATTGTTGCTACCATTGCCAACAAGGAACGGCACGAGCATGATGGAGAGATCCTCATAGCGGATGCTCATCGGTGCGGCGTTCATGACAATCGGCTCAAACGCCAACAGTCCGGCCACCTTTTGAGAGTGCGACTTGGAGGACAATGCGCTTTTCAGATGGTGTAAGAGAGACTCATAAGTCTCTGTGCGGGCTGCAACGGGCCGATTGACAAGCAGTTTCGAGCACAGCGTGAACAAGGTAAGTGTGCGTGAGCGGATTACCTCGTCTTTGGCGGCGAGCCCATCCCACAGCTTGTCAAAGATGCCGTTCAGTCTTGTCAGCAAAATCATCGGAGTGCGCAAGGCCACCTCCGTCAGCACCAGGAGGCCACAAACACGCCGGGGCATCAGCTTTGGATCAGTCAACGCAATCCATTGAAGTGAGTCGTCGATCTGTACACGCACAAAGTCTGTCGTCATGGAAAACGTGAGAGTTTGCGAGAATGTTTGCGCGGCAGCGGCGGCGACATTGATGTCTGTGACACCGTTGAGGCAGAGGCGAACATAGCTGTTGCACTGAGACAACTGTATAGCGGAAAGCTCGAGGCTGAGGAGGATGTCAAGGACCGTCAGCTCACAGAGGATGTCGAACGACGTGCCGTGAACGACATCGAAGCTCTCCAAGCAGATGAGTAAAGAGGTGACAGCCGCCTCGTAGTCTTGCGCGTTGCTGTGTTGGAGTTCTTTTGACCGCTTCACACCCTCGAGCACAAAGGCTGCTCGTTCGTCAGCGTTGCCCGCAATTTTACGAATCGAGCTCGTGAGACGGTCGCACTCGGTTGCGCTCATGATATGTGTGTGTGTGTGTGTGTGTGTGTGTGTGTGTGTGTGTGTGTGTGTGTGTGTGTGTGTGTGGCCGACCGACACTACACGAAGACACGGCAAGAAGGACTCCCACAGACTCTGTCTAACCCAGGTGTGGAAATAAGAGAGAAGACTACAAAGCTAATGGCACTCACGTTTTGAGCTGAAAGAGGAGGCTGATGCGCACTGTGTTTGTGAAAATGGTGAAAATAACAATGGAAAAGTGGCACACAGTCAATAGGCACACGCGCACGCCCAGTGCTGAATAGCAAACAAACAATCAGGACGACTCGGTAACCTTACAGTAGGAGAGTAAAGCGAGATGAAGTGAAACAAATCAGTCACAAATGCGGAAAGGACTGGTAGGGCACACGGTGCCGTGTGTCTGTGTCTGTTGGATACGCCCTTCGATATTTTCTCACCTACAAGAAATCAAACGCGAGACGAAAAAAAAAGGCCCCTAGGTAGTGACTGGCAGAGTAGAGAGCGTGGGGGGGGGGTTGACAGATGGGGACAGGAAGGAAAGCATAAGCTCGGCGGAAGGTTATGCAGTCCACAAAATATTCCCATTTTTGCAGCATATGCACCAACGTGAGGTAACACGGCTGCGGGAATAAAGGCACTGTTCAGCCGTCCACACACACTCGTAAGCGTGGACATTGCTCCAACAAGTGCTTGAGAGCTTCAGTGGTGTGGTTATAGATGATTAACAGCACCCAAAGAAGTTCATCTACCAATGTGCATAGCCTGCACAGCCAGCGAGAAGGCTCCTGGTCAAGAGTGTTTTGCCCTGCATCCGTCTTCACGGGTCAAAGGGTTTAGACATTCGGGGCCATTGAATAGGGAGTACGCGTGAGAGTCGAGTAAACAAGACAGATGCGGAGGGAGTCGCTGTTCCGCGTTGTGCGTCTTACACAAGCAGGCGCGACGGAGACACGGACACATGGCACACTTCTTTGGCTAGTAACGTCTTGCACAGGACAAAACTCAGGTGCAATAACAACAGAAGTGCATCATAGATAGACGGAAAAAAGGGAAAACATCAACGTTTCACAGCGTTCAGCACCACAGAGTCAGTGTTTCTCACCTTTGCAGGTGCGCGAGCATACACACACACACGCGCATGCGCGCGGAAGCGTACGTTCGCTCACACACATTTAACGAATAATGGCAGTTTTTTCGAAGCAGAAGCCTTCAAGTTCCCAGTTGGTGTCGACTTCAAACGGCTCACCGATGGTAACGGCGCCGTCGTGTGCATCAGCGATCTGAAACTTGTTGATCGTGCGGCACTCGCGGTAAAAGAGCATACGCAGACAGTCCTTCACGACGCTCACGGCTTCGTCACGGGTGAGCCCCTCAGGCTTCTGTTCCAGGGCTTGACGCAACAGAGGCACAGCAATGTGTCCACCGTAGCCTGTGCCCACGCAGTCGTCCTCCCAGCGAGAGCCTACGTCGTCAATGCCACCGAGGAATGACTCTCCGTTGTGGTGGCCAACAAACACAAACTGGCACAGGCACGGCTCAAAGTCGCAGCGCTTTTTGTACACACGGCGGTGAAGGAATGAGAAGATTTCCTTCGGCGTAAGGTCGTCGACGTCAGAGTACATGGTGTGGCGGTTCACTGTCTCGCACAGCTCCTTGGTCATCTCTTGGAAGTCTGCGTAGTCGCCAGTCGCACATACAGCCGCGTGCGGGCCAACAATCTTGATGCGGGGAATGTTGGGCCACTTAGCCAACGACCCGTAAGACAGGAGAGTGTCCGATGCCAACAGCACGCCACCGCTGTACTTGATTCCGATCACAGAGCCTCCAGACGCCATCGCTTGTTACGCTGGTGATATTCACGTGGACTGTGAAAAGAGATGTACCGAGGTTTTCGTTGACAGTGTTCTCGTGGCAATAACAATGGAAAACAAAGCGTTGCCTGCTCACCGTAGAGTGTACACGTACGTAGAGTTTAATGGCAGTGGAAGGAACCGCACACACACGAAAGAAGCGAGCGGATAAGATAGATGCTGTTTTCAGAGAGTAAAAGTCGACGAGAGTACAGAGAACAAGAAAAGGGGGTGGGTGCACGAAGTGTGTGTGTGTGTGTGTGTGTGTGTGTGTGTGTGTGTGTGTGTGTGTCACCGTGCGCATCAGTGACACATGTTCGACCCATGTCGGGGCCGCATATAAAAATGGCGCCAGCTGAACACAGTGAAGAGTTGTTATACCGCAGACTGGTTTGTTCAACGATGTAGGCTCATGTGAAACACGGAGACAGTGGACGACGCACCACGCGATGCAGAGTCACAGTCATGACAGCAACGGGCCCCTGACCGCTTCTAACGTCCCAGAGAAGCCCAGAGCAACGAATTCTGTCATTTGTACATACCTTTCCCTATTTAGTTGTGTGTCGGTACGACGTCCCCGAAAAATCATTAAGGGAGAACGGAAAAGCGCGTCTTCTGTGCCTCCGTTTGCACAGCCACCAAGGAACCTGTCTCGGGCCGGTGATGTCCCTCTCCCCATTCTGCAAGCTGCGCTGCCACGACAGCCAAAGGTGTCCAAGAGCTGGTGTCCGCGGAGGGCATGGCCTGGCGGTTACTAGGTGTGTCGAGCGTCACAGGGAGAATAGCCACCACCGTGCTCTCGGCAGGCAGCTTGGATGGGTCTGCGGCAATGGTCTTGGTGAGATAGTGGACAGCAGCCTTTGCAGCACCATAGCCGACCATGCCAGGGCACGGCTCGCAGGCGGCGAGTGCCCCTGTCAACACTAAGAGTCCGCCCGCGTTGCCTTGCTTTGCAAACACGTGGCCGGCGGCAACGGATGTGAACACCGACTGCCGTATCATGAGGTCGGCACCAGCCGTGACGTCGTCGCTGTCGATACTGCCACCCGCCCAGCCGCCTGCAACGTTGATAACCATGTCGAGACGTGTATTTTGCACAAGCGTTTCGATATCAGACCTCACAGCGTCGACGGAAGCGGTGCTTTGAAGTACCTGTGACGTTAGTCCGGGCACGGCTCTAGTAGCTACCACGTCCGCGCCGTAAACACGCCAATGCTTCGCGACCAATGTCTCCACCACAGCACGACCAAGCGCACCAGCACACCCGATGACCAGAGCGTTCCGTGAAAGCATCTTCGTGTGGAGTGTACACGCAGTTACGACAAGTGGTGAAATAGATGCTGCAAACTGGCGGAAACAAAAAGGAAGTGGATGAGCTGCAAAAAAAAAAAAAAGATCGAAGGGAAACGGCCACGTCAAGTGACAAAAGGTAGTACAACAAAAGAGGGAAGAGAGCGAAGAGTGAGACTCGGGCGACATTCTTACAAACTGCGTTACCGTCGTGTTTCTTCCTTGTGCTGTGGCGTACGCAAGTGTGCATGGAGCAAGGATTTGTACTAAGCACCGCGAGCCAGTGTGTCGGGACCACATGCGCGCCAGCCGAGTTACACCGCACAGCGAAGTGCAGCCTTTTTTCTTCTTGTTTTCCTTGTGTTTTGGAGGCAAACGGTCAAGCCGTGACATTGCTTTTGGACGAGTTTTCCTATCCACCTAGGAGCGAGGGATACGAGAGAGGCACACGTGGAGACTACACACAGTGCTACACACTGCTATTCAAGTGCTAATAACCTGAACAACGAACATGCAAAAAAAAAAAAAACTGCGACCCCACGCGAGCGCGTTGCCAACAAAATCAAGCACACGAACTGAATCGCTATCACCGGGGAGGTTCGACGCAGTACTGTGTGGACGTGCAGCCTTTGACAGTCAGGCCTTTCAGAAGAGGTCACATGCCACAAGCGCCGCTGCCGTGAGTCTAGCGTCGGTCAGGTTGGATATCAGAGTCAAACGTCTGACCCTCCAAAATCATCAACTCCTGGGCCTCACGGCGCAGACGCATGCGGCGCAAAGCTTCCTCACGTGCCCAATCCATGCGACTGTTCTGCTTGGAGTAGTACGCCCAGATGCCAAATTCGATACCGAGAATACCAACAGCCAGGTGCCACACCTTCTCCCACATTGGCCAGTCGTCCCACTGATAGCGGAACGTCGCACGAGGCGTGTACGGATATGGATCACCATCGCCCCAGGCTAAACGGCGAAATTTGGAACGGCGAAAGGCCATCTTGGCCATCTTCTGGTTCCACCCGGTCATTGTCAGTTTGGCTTGTTCGCACGTTCTTCACCAAATGTAGACACCTAGAGTGGCTTAGAGTGGGCGGGTTTACTGCGGCTACTCGGCTATTGACTAAAGGGCAAGACAGAAAAAGAAATCACTAAGGGGAAAACGAATACTACGATTCTAAGGTGAACGAGCGACACTGTGACACAAAACTGGATCTCACAGGGTGAGAGCAACCCTCTTTGCACGAGAAATGGTGCTCGACAGAAAGAACATGACAGACGGAATGACGATGGAGAGAAAGAAGGTACTGAGGTGTTGGGCACCACGCACGACCGGTACCGCAACTAAAACAGCAGGGCCAAAACACGGCGCCGGGGGCGACACGAGTGCGCCGCGGAGTGCGACGCCGTGATGCCGGCTTATGCGTGGTGTTCACCTTCTCCGGGTCGTCCACCGTGGCGTGAGTGCAACGCTTGTCTCCGCACGACTCGCGTAATAGGAAACAGACATGAATGCAAAGGTATTCTTGCCAACTGAGCCCGTACTCATTGGCCTTCTGCGGTAACTGGTTTCCGATGGTGCCCCAGTAGTGCTCGAACGGTGCACGCTTTGAGCAAACATGTACGCTCGCTGATTTTGTTTTTGTTTTTGACGTGAGCAACTCGCGTTGCTTATAAAACAGGTTACGCACGAGCCACATTGAACCTCCCAAACGCCTCAACGACAGTACAAATAGGCCACAATCATGTTCACAGGAGAAGAGACAACGACAACGGACAGATGAGAGTGGCCCACAATAATAACAACAACAAAAAAGAGAAAGCGGTGTGCCAGTGTGCATCCGTGCAGAAGATACCACCAACAGAAACAACAACAACAGAAAGTGGGTGCTCTTTTCTTTTTTAAAGTGAGCCCAGCCGCAGAGGTTGATCACAGATGGGGGAGCCAAGTAAACAAATGAATAAAAACAAAACAAAGCCAAACCGCTCAGGCAGATTGTCAACACTGGTTGTTCAGACCGGCACAGTCGGCGCCGAAGGTTGACAGCTTGCAAACGGGACAGAGCTGCCCGTCGTATTGTTGATTTGCTGGTGAATAGCAGTAGGCGCAGCGGACTGGCTGGGTAGTGCCAGCGTAGATGGGCTTGTGACTCACGGTGCAGAGCGCGAACGGGTTGCGCTCGTCGTAGTCGATGGTGACGGTGTCGGAAGGGTTACGGTCGGCCTCGGCGATAATGGCCGCCGCTTGCTGCGCCCTGTTCTGCGGAGGGTCCTGGTCTATCAGGCGTCGCGCCACGCTCGCGGCCATCTTGAGGTTCTTCTTCTTGTAGGCCTTGCTCATCGCCTGCGTGAGCGCCAGCGTGAGGTGAGCCCGATGCAGTTTGAAGTGCGTAAAGTACATCGAGAGCGCGAGCACCTCGTCTGAGTTCGGATCGAGCGTGCGCAAGTGCAGCTGAAGGGCAAGCGCGCGACAGTACTCGGGGGCAATCTGCATCACCTCCCGCAGTGCCGCCTTTGCTTGCTCGTTACGCACGGTTGTGACTACAGCACGGTGCACAATGGACTCAAAGACGGCGAGTGCGTCCGCGAAGCGGCCCTCCACGAACCTCTGGTAGCCTTGCGCAAGCTGTTCTTTCAGAACGGGCAAGTAGTCTGGCAAGGCTGGTGCGTGGTTGCCGTTCACCACGTTCAGTGGTGGGTCGCGTGCGAGAGAGAAGACAACGGACGGGGCGTCCCAGGACGGCCGCGACGGGTTGACAGCTGCCCACAATTGAAGCATGTACGGCTTCAGAGGCGTCGCATCAGCCAAGGCAATCTGACGCCTGAGCAGCTCAAATGCCGTCGAGAAGGACCCGGCAGCAACATGGAAAGCTGGCACAGTGTAGACGTCCACCCAGTGCTGGTTCAGTGCTGGAAGCGCTTGAGGGACAACAAACGCACTGTCCGTGTTCGCGACCGCCTTCTCTCCCACTGCTGGTGCGGCAGTTGGTACGGCAATATCAAGGTCATCGTCCCAGCCGGCACCTTCCTCAACATCCGCATTTCCGTGTTTGTCATCGGTGCCATCGCCATCCAGTTTGTCGCCTTGAGGCTCACCGAAAAGGTCGTCGTCGTCTGCCCACCCAGCACCCGGTGCAGCGTCCGGCAGCTCTGGTTCGGCCATGCCGTCAAACTGTGAAGGCTCCTTCAGCAACCGTGCGAAGACAGAGTCCTCCACACGCAGCAATGGCCAATTCTCTGTGCACGGCGGCACGTCCGGTGGTGGCGCGGCGGTCCCCACAGTCATCTGTTGTGCGCGTTGTGCGACCTCCGGCGACATGCGTGACAGCAGCGCTTCCGCGACCTCGCTGCGGCCATTTGACTTTGCCACCGCGAACGCCAACGGCAGTTGATTGGCAGACTCAAGCATCTGAATGCGTCGAGCCACATCGCCCGTGTACAGCCCGTACTGCAGCCGAAAACTGGCGTCGTCGGCGTTGTCGACGAGGTGGCCAATGGTCGGCAAGTTACCCGTCACCAAAGCAAGCAGTGCACCCGTGTAGTAGTTTCCGGCCTTGGCACTGGCAAACTGAGCCAATTGAATGTCGCCAAACCTGGTGGCGGTGTCGGCCAGCCGGCGCCACACCTCGACGTCGTTCAACTCAATGGCAGCTGCTTTGGCAATGTCCACTGCGCCGCACTCAACGGCAAGGTTGAAGCGTGTGAACGGATCCGTGACAAAGTGCAGGGCGATGTCCGCATGACCGCGCTTGTGCAGATACCCCACCAGTGCCTGGCCCTTCATATCTTTACGCTGAATGAGACGGATAATGTCGCGGTACGACTGTTGCTGCAGCTTCAGCTTGAACGTGAGTTCGCGGTTCTCGAGCTCTGTCGAGATCACCACACCCGATCGCAACAGCATCCACACTGTATTGCCAACGGCCTTCACGAGGTACGCGATGTGTCGGAGGGTCGAAATCGTACCGGTTTCGCCACTGCGCAAATTGCAATACTTCAAGTGGTTAGACGTGGTGTAATACATGACCTCGCGCGTCTCGTCAAAGACGGCACTTTTCATGTTGACAAACGGTTCCGAGACGACGGTGATAGGACGAAACTTCTTCGTCATGACGGTGATCGTCGTTTTGGAAAGGAACGCGACGCGGTTAAAGTCGCTGTCCCACGTGACATAACGCACGTTCGGCACGGCGGCCTCCGCGACTGGGCCGTGTTGCGCGATCTGGTAAAGGTAAACCTTGTCACCTGCCTGGCAAACGACACAACCCGCTGGTCCAGGGAACACACGGCTGCAGGGAAAATCGAGCGACTTCTCTTCCACCTCACTGCTCTGCTGTGCATGCATCATTGTCAGTACGCCGGTACGGCTCACCACCGCGTACTTGTTCGGGCCAAAGAACACCGCATCCTGCGACCCCGTGATGCGTTGCACGTCGCTCGCCGCGGTTGTGCCGGCTTTGGGAACGGTGAACAGCTCAATGGCACCACCGTCCTCACGGTAGTACGCAGCGACCTGCTTGTTACCGGGGTTCAGAGAGAGGGTCACCGGTGGAAACAGATGCCACGGCAGCTTGCTCTGTGCCGTTTTGCAAGTCGTCAAGTCGCAAGTGACAAAGTTGTTTTCGTGGATGTAGTACAGCGTATCCTTGACAATCTGCGACGCTGGACGTTCACGAAATAGCTTGAACACGAGCAAGCCTGTGTCGTGGCCGGCGGCGAGCAGGTTCCGTTCAGGTAGCCCGGCAAGTGTCCAGAAGCGGTCTGTGTCACGCCGGAAGACCATGTCTGCTGTGGACGAAATAACCGGCGTCGGTCCGTCGAATCGTGCTTCCCACACGCGGAGGGTGCGGTCCTCGGAGCAGGAGACGATGAAGTTTTTGAAGAAGATAGCACAGCACACATTATTGACGTGGCCGCGACCAGTGAACACGTGCATAGCAATAGCTTCCTCTGCGTTGTACTGCCACACGCAGATCGTTCTGTCGTCACCCGCACTGAGTAGAAAGCGTTTGGTTGGATGAAACGCGACCCAGTTGACGCCCTTGTCGTGACCAACGATTTCCGTGATGAGGGCCACATCGGTGGATCCCAGCAAGTCCTGCGCCGCGCTCGTTTCCTGCTTGCGTTGCCGCACTGCGGCGATATTCCAGAGTCGGATTGTCTTGTCCAAGCTGGCAGACGCCACTAAATCATCGCGAGGGTGAAACTGTGCGCACATGACGTAGTGCTTGTGACCCGACAGTGTCGCGACACAGCACCGACTCTGCCAGTTCCAGATACGCACGGTGACGTCGTCAGAGGAGGACACAATCCATGGATGCACGGGGTGAAAGAAGGCGGTGCGGATGTAGTCTGCGTGCCCAGTCAGACTGAACAGGCACCGCCGCAGCTTGTAATTCCACACTTTGATGATCAGGTCGTCTGCTCCGGAGAGAAACAGCGGCTGTGAGTCGTGGAAGTCAATAGCACGAACAGGGCCGGTGTGTTCAGAGAACGTGTCGACAACGGCCTTCAGACGGTAGTCCCACATTTGAATGACGCCATTGTGCAAGCCGCACAGGACCAACGGACGCGACTTGTGAAACGACACAGCCTTCACGCGTGACGAGCGCACATCGAACTTGGTGAGCATCGTATCTGTGATGTAGATTGGGTGAGCGCCAGTTGCACAGGAGAGTCCAGACTTGCGAGGGGGTGGAACAAAAAGACTGTGGCGGCACCGGTGTGTTTAACGTCGACGATAGTGACGCACGGCGGGGCGAAGGGGGGAAAAAGGGCTCAGACCGGTTGACGGCAAAAATGAGCGATGCCGGTGGCCAATGAGAACACTTTGGCCACGCTTCGTGTGCCTGTGTGTGTGTGTGTGTGTGTGTGTGTGTGTGTGTGTGTGTGTGTGTGTGTGTGTGTGTGTGTGTGTGTGTGTGTGTCAACGCACTCCGAATGTTCTAAGAGCCGCGAATTTCTTCGATCCTCACTCAGCGACTCAGAAAGAAAAACGAAACAGCGGAAGAGAAACTAATTGATGACTAAAGCAAACAACAACGAGGACTGAAGAATGGGGATTGCGCGAGAGTGTGCATATTGTAGAGGGAATCGCGGAGGGAAGGAGTGACTGACAGTGACGGTGTATGACACGGAGAACGCTTGTGCACTCGAGCCACAAGAATCCCCGAGTTGTTGCTGGGGCAGGGAGAAAGGGGGAGGGGAGCGCAATCAATTGTCTAGCTGAGGACGAGCTTAGAGGTGGTGAGCGACTGAGTCGGCGTCGCGCAGTGATTTGCGCCTACTGTTTGCGCAAGCTACCATACTCGTCGTGCCTCAGAGACTGAAACTTTCTGGGAGTCCGAACGACACACAGAACCAACAAGAGAAGAGCGTGGAGCGGTGAAAAAAAAAGAACAAGCAAGCGAAAAAAAGAAACGAAAAACGGAAGCAGATTGGTGTGGTTAAACACAAAAAGACGTCCTTTCGCCTACAGAAAACCAGGGAGACCAGCCTGTATTGTGGTCGTGGGAGAAAAGAAGCTCATCTTCATTTACACCTGGCCGGCGGTGAGCAACACTTCGGCCCGTCGAGCCGACTGCGGGTGAAAAAAATGAGCAAACACATATCGTATCCCTGGGTTGTTATACTTGTTCCGTCGACGCTCAAGCGAGAACTTCCCTGTGAGGCAGAACGTGACGTGCACCACTGACAGCATGAGGCACGCCAATCCACCATATACAGCGGCGACAATGTAGGCAACCGCAAGCACGCGTGTGGGTGTTGCCGTGTACGTTTTGAAGAGCAAAGGGAGAAAAACCTTTGGCGTTCGCCAGAGTGTCAACAGCACCCCATGTTTACTGTTCAGGGAACAACAAAACGAGACGCAACATGAAAAGATAACCAAACTAAGGAGAAACACGCCGGCGTTAAACGTGATGAAGTAACGCATGGTCCCCAAGCCGATGCAGCCGCCAACGACGGGGCAATGGTGATCGAACTCGTTCACGTCCCAATGACACACAGGGCAGTGGTGTGCCAGGAGCGGTGCGGTACCGGGGAGCACCACACCAGGATCAGCTACCACCACTGCTGCCAGTGAGACAACAGTGATGACTGTGAAAGCAAGTATCATGAAAACCGCGGTCAGAAGTGGTGTGTACGAGAATGTGGAGAGAAACTCATCGGAGCGCACGACGAAGGCGAGAAACAAAAGGACGAGAAAAGGGATCCCGATAAGCCACGCGACACCTGCCCAGTAGTCAGGAGCCACACTTTGTCCGCATACACGTCTCCGGCGCAGCTTTTCGAAAAGAGGAACAATTTGGTAGGGACTCATTTGTCCGCAGCTCTGCCGCAGTCACAACAAGGCAACGCGGCTACCGCACCAGAGCTTTTGACCCGTCAACCGCGGTCAGTACCGCTTGGAAGTGACGTTTTTTCTATTCCTTGAGCTAGGTGAGTGCGCCACAGAGCTTGTACACACTCGAGCACACGGCTGATATGAGGGTAGCGAATGAGTAACGAGAGTGGGAACAGACACGGGAGGATCAGGGCGAGGAGAGCCGACGATGAAAGAAGAAGGGCACGCAACGTAGCTTCATAACGAACTGGTTTAAAAACCATTCTCTCCTCGGACCAACAGCAGGGGAAGCACACGTTCTTGCTCGTCGGCAAAGCGTAGTAAGCCCAGCAGCAGCTACACAGCTGGCCGTGCACAAACGCGCGAGAGCTTTGAGCACAGGGGCAATTGGCTCTTGACATAAAGAACGATGTTTTCGCTCACTTCCTCTTCGAGGGCGTCGTGCTGTCACACACCACAATTGTTAAAAACAAGCCGCTGCCTGGCGGTGTTCACGGATGCGCGATTCCACGTTTTCTTTTTGTGTGTCTCTTTTTAGTGAATGTTACCACAGGCACGCGATTCGCTCCCGTAACGCGTATTTGATCAAAGAACCGCTTGTAGGCTGTTTCCTATCGGTTGGTGTACGCACCCGCCGCGCAGTCCTCACATCCGACTAGTCGCACATACTAGCTCGTGGTGCGGTTCCTCTTTCCCCCTTGCACATTGACGAGTCCATGCGGTGACTTCGTACTCACCTTGTGGAGGTGCGCGCAGAGCGCGACCCTTTTCCTACGGGGCGACTCAAAGACTAGCTTGACCCTGGAAAGAATACGAGCAAGAGGGAAGAAACACCAGTAGCCGAGGAAGAAAACGAGAACAAACAAGAAAAAAGAAGGGAGAGAACAGTTAGGGGAGTATCCGTCAAAAAATCAAGCGGTACCCTCTTGTTAAAAGTGTGCTCGTATGTGAGTGTGTGTGTGCATCTGTTGCTGTTAAGCCGTTGTTGTCGGCCGCTGCACCACCACCACATTAGCTTAGAAGCCACGACCGCGTCCACCACCGAAGCCACGACCACCACCGCGGGGTGCACCGCCGCCGAAGCTGCCCCGACCGCCACCAAAGCTACCACGGCCGCCACCGAAGCCACCTCCTCCCCGCCCGCGGTCGCCACCACGACCACCGAAGCCGCGGCCGCGATCGCCACCACCACGGCCGCCACGACCACCACGACCACGCGGCTTAGGGGGATCAGTAAACATGCGCATAGGCGAGAACTGAGTGGGGGAGATGAAGACCTTGTCACCTTCATTGATGGAAGCGGCCTGGACGCCTGGGGAGGGCTTCACAGAGAACATCACATCACTTGTGCTACCAAGGATTTCCTCGATTTTGCCAATTTTGGCCTTGTTCGCAGTGTAAACGAACGCATTAAAGCGTGGGACCTGATCTGAAGGGGTCACCTTGTACACTAGCTCGCCTTCCGCGGCAATCAAAAAGGTGCCGACCTCCTGGATCTGCTCCGGCGGGTCAGGCTCGAAGTGACCCCCACGTCCGCCGCGGCCACCGCCACCGCCTCGGCCGCCAAAGCCGCCGCCACGACCGCCGCCGAAGCCACCGCCACCGCCAAAACCACGACCACCTCCGCGACCGCCACGGTTCATTGCGAGAACAGGAGAAGAGCGAGTGAACGAGTGCTGAGACCGAATAGGGATATCGTATAGCACGACAGACGCTCAACTAATCAGCAGTCTGCGTTGAAATTCTGCGAACAAAGATAACTAAACGCAGAAGAAAGTGCAAAGGAAATCGAGGCGTTATTGGAGGACGTGCGAAGAGAGAAGAGGGAGGAAGCTGTGAGATCAGTCGGAAAAGATATTGCGACGTATCCGGCACGTCGCGTGTACTCGATAACTGGGAGCACAAAATGCGGCCACCGCAACAGAGCAAATAGTGGTTCCACTCGGGTACCACTCCTGTCCGCGCCCCCTCGGAGCAACGCACCGCAGCAGAAAAAGTGAGGTTGCTGGCAAATACTCCGCGTTCTTTCGTTTTCAGTGTGACACATAATAATAAGAACAACAGTCAAAGACGCAATGGCTATGAAAGAAGAACGGAAAAACGAGGGGCCACAGACGGGGAAAAAGAACACAAGTGGACACACATGCAGAGGCAGCGATCGTGCACTCTTCGAAATAACATTCAGTGAGGGACAAGGTTATGTACATGTTGGTCCTCATTGCCTCTCACGTTGCGCGTTGAAGTTTCAGGACTACACGGTCCACAGCGACACCAAGTAGGAAACACAAGGCCAGCGAGGCAGCCTGGTGGCCGTGGCGTTTCACGTACGCCAGACTGAAGGGGCACATGGGCTTATCGACACTTGGTTCGGCAGGAAGCCCCTTGAAAAACGGGCATTTACCTCCACTCGGGTCGTGCTGGTATGATGAAGCAGAAGGAGGGACGGAGCCCTTAGGTACGTGAGCTTGATGACCGTCACCTCGCTGGAAGAAGGGACATTTGCCACCGCTTGGGTCCGCTGACGCGGCGACACTGTTCAAGTCAAGTGGCGCCCCATTGTGGGTCTTGAGCGTATGCGAGGCTGCGTGATGAGAGTCTGTGACCGTGCGTGGCGTGGTACGCATCGCCTTCACGAGGCGCTCCTCGTCCACCGCTCTCGCAGCTTGGAAGAGAGCGTCTGCGTCAGTCGGGCTGATCCCCACAGAGGTGAGTGCTGACACCTTCGTTGTCGCCAAGGACATGTAATTCCACTCGTGCTTGGACGTGCGGAGACGCGAACGGCACCCAAACACCAACTCACAAAAGTGTTGAATAGAAGGCAATGCGCGAGACCAGTAAGTGGTGGCGACATCACCGACTACGTTCACCTCCATTGGACTCGTGTTACCCCGTATCAGGAGGGCAACCAGCACATCCAAGTGTACGTCAGGAACGTCGTACTGTCCGTCGAGTAGCTTCGACATTGGGTAGCAGCAGGCGTGGTGAAGAACGGTGTTGCCGTCCTCATCAGTGACAAGGGTTGTATCCGCACCGTGCTGCAGCAGTAGCCGAGTGTCAGCAGGACGGCCGTGAGAAACGGCGAAAAGCAGGGCTCTCTGGCCGGCACTCTTGGTTGCCGCATTGACGTTCGCACCGTGGTTGACAAGCCATTCCAACGCCTGGTGTCTGTCCTTGTAGGCGGCGACATGAAGTGCGCTCCACTCATCATCTGAGAGTCCATTGACATCTCCACCATGCGTGACGAGCGCCTCCAACGAACCGGTGTCACCGTTTGCCGCGGCGAAGTGCATTGCGGTGTAGCCACCAAAGGTACCAGAGGTGTGGCAACGGACATTAGGGTCCGCACCTGCTTTGAGTAGTGCAGTCAGTGCATCAACATTGCTCTTCCGTGCGGCAACGAGCAGCGGGTAGTCCCCTTCCGGCGATCTCGCGTTCGCAATGGTATTAAGATCAGGGCGTTGAAGAAAGGCCGTGACAAAGGCGGCGTCGCTGTCTTTAATGAAGTCACAGAGCGCCTTTGATTCGGCAGCGGCGGCTTCCGATGACACCACAGCGGACATGACAGGTGATACTGCACTAGACTATCCGAAGAACTTGCTGACGACGCCAGGAAGCTTTCTCAAAGGCAAAAAAAAAAAAGGCAGCCGCCACGTCGTGCTATTGGTACTATTGTTGTCGTCACAGAAGCACACTGGAAAGAGTAACAGAAGGAGGGGAAGAGCCATTGGTTGAGTCGTACGCGCGTCTTTCTTCCCCTCCAGCTCACAGGTGAAGACGGATGGAAACGCTCGCCTCCTGGAGGAAAAGCACAGAATATCTGTGCGCCGATTACTTTCTAACGTTTGAGATATTCTTGTGTGGCAACTCTCTAACGTTGCCTATCATTGTCACTGTGTGGGTCTGCAGGCAAGGAAGTTTGTAAGGCCAGCGTTTTAGCTTCTTGAGGACACGGCCAACGGTGGCAGCTGCAAGTTGTTTTCTCATGATTCATCTTGCTTTGTCGCTTAAGCCAAGAACCCAAAGTTCACAGCACACGCATTGTTTTTGGGGTGTGGCAGAGATGGAGAATACACAAGAAAAGTATTGAGAGCAACAATGACTTCGGTGACGGGAAACGGAAAGCTGGAACGCTGACGTCATGCGGTGGGTACACACTTACGACTTGGGCAAGCTCTTCCACCATAGTGCAAAGTCGTCCAAAGCGGATGGCCACTTGCCACCTGGCGAGTAGCTCTGCATATCCGTCGTGGTGAGGAGAAAAGCACGACACTGCTGCCAAAGGTCACGTGAAATGTCTCGTCGGTACTGGGTATCTACCCAACGCATCCAAAGTTCCGCATTGGGCGCGGTACTCAGTAACACGCGCCACGCAGCCATAGCATTCGGGTACGGCAAAAAGCG
This sequence comes from Wallacemonas sp. TrypX, assembly GCA_030849625.1. Classification (NCBI taxonomy): domain Eukaryota; phylum Euglenozoa; class Kinetoplastea; order Trypanosomatida; family Trypanosomatidae; genus Wallacemonas; species Wallacemonas sp. TrypX. The sequence goes on from JASANP010001021.1 coordinate 40,752, forward strand.
GTCGTTCTCGCCGCGGACGTAGTCGAAAAGAAAATTGTACATCTCGCCGAACAGGTGCGTGTTTGACTTGACCTCCGCTGTCCACTCAGTCACACACGTCTTCAGCTGAATGACCGAGTCGATTGAGTACGTGTACATTGCGATGAGCCATTCCTGGCGCGTTAAGTGGTTCTGTCGCAGAGATCCGAGCCGCCACACGAGGACAAAACCTTCTAACGCATCAAGAGTGATGGCGAGGTCAGAACAGAGCTGCCTAATGCCTTTAGCCCCAACAACATCGCCGCCTTCGATTCGGTCAAGCATGCGCAACTTGTCAAACACACCTTCGATCTCGTTGCGCGAGTTCTTGTTAGCAAACGCGGCACCAGAGGAGCGCTCGGCCGCAGAAGGACGGCCATTGGGGCTGGCACTTCCCGCGTCCACCGCGTTTGACTTGCGAGGCAGCTTTGAGCTCGCCGTTTTCGGCGCCATGAGTGTGAGGTTTTCTACGCTCCTGCGCGGGTGCTTGTGCGCGTGGGTGTGTTCGCGTTCGCAATGACGATTGGCGACACTTTCACCAAAGTGAGAAGAGAAAAAGAAAGGACAGCAAGATGTGTTGGGGTGCGAGGCAGGATACGTTGAGTTGGGGGCATGCACGTTCGAGCAAACTAGACAAGCAGAGAGCTACCACGCCACCGTGCAACTCGCACGGCGGGCACTGTTGCCCAGTGTCTTAGGGCAAAAAAAAAAAAAGAAACCTGCCTGCAGCTGTAAAGCGAAGTGAGGTGCCCCAAAGGCAAACACGGAACGCTGTTGGATTACTGTGCACAAGGGTTCGCCGGCATGTGCGGGTGTGCTACTCGCGAGTAGATGCTACCATCACCGTTGTTCACTTGTTACTCTTTCATCGTTCGGTGGAGAGAGCTGTTGGCATTCCGTCTAGCGGGAGCAGTCCTTTTTGTTGTTCAGATCGACGCTATTCATCCGACGAACGGCGCCGGAGGTGCGCTGCGAGGAAGCTGTGATATGAGAGTGGATCCTGCGCTTGCAGCGCCCTGTACCATCGACGCCGCCGCAACACTGAGGAGGGGGACTCGGTTGGCTCAAACTCGGTGTCGGTAAGACGGCTCGCGTACGCCCAACCTTCTGCGTCGTCAGGTCCGCTGTCATGTTGCCAGTCGGTCAGCCAGCGCCACTGTGACTCGTTAGGAAGCGCGCAATCTTCGCGACAACGCGGTCGTTGAGGCGCGTGCGTGGAGAAGTGGCACACGTCAGACGTGGGTGGGCGCCACACACCGCTAGCATCACGTACCTCGTTCTCAAAGTAGGAATAGATGTATACAAATCGTGCGTTGTGGATGCCAGCTGCTTGCACCTCCGCATCGTTGCGGTCGTCGTAGATGGGCAAGAGGTACCCACGAAGAGAGCCAACAGCGCATCCGTGAAAGAAGAGTGGAATCTCAAAGGAGGTGCTTTCCGCCAGCCGCAGCAGATGCTTCAGGGACAGCGAGCCCGATGCGACCACGGTCGGCTTTTTGCCGCCCGGTAGGAGGCCAACCACAGAGAAGCTGATCGTCTGCAGACGCAAGAACTCGACGTTCGGCACACACGGATGCAGGATGGGCACGTCCATTCCCCCCGCAACCCACTCGTTAGCCCCCCTCTGTCCGAGTCGGGTCGAGAGGGGGGAACCTTCCAGAAAGGATGCATGAATCCGTAGGACGGCGCCGGTGACGGGGGGCATTCGTTGACCAGCCACCTGCAGACGATCCATCAACACCTGCACGGCTGGGCCCTGCTCACCAAAGACACTCAAGTAGGGGCGCTGGCAGAACAGATCGACCGTCACGTAAACATTGGGGAACGGCACGGCGCGGGATGTTGAGTACTGATTTACGTCCACGCGACACACCTGTGGCCTTGCCGCGTACAGAATACGGCACGGCTGCGGCAGCTGACGCAGCGGTGGAGTGGGGTTGCCCTCCACGGCATTGGACAGCAAGTTGTGTGTGTTGATTTGTCGCCTCAGCCCGTCGTGCTCCGTAAAGCTGCCAGCGAACCCAAAGCGTCCAGCCGCGAAGAAGTAGTCGAACCGGCTGCCCACATCCACGGAGCAGTCGCCGAACGGAAAACCAGCAATGAGCGACCGAATGGACGCCGTGCGCTGCTGATCCGTAGACGGACGGGAGTTCTCCGCGTTGATGAGAGCAAAACCTAGCGACGCCTCGTTTATGTGCACCAATGCGCACGCCCCGCTGACCTGTTCCTTTGACTTGCTGCCCTTTGTGGACGCAGTGAGTTCCGTCATCTCCACACTGGAGAGGCGGACAATGAAGGAGCGTCTGCAAATGACGATTACCGCGTTGTTCGTGCTGCGTTTTTTCGACGCACTCGTGGTGCTGCCGAGGACGTAGTACGACGCCGACCCAATGTATGCCAAAAAGTAACGGCCCAGTTCGTCGTTGCCGATGAGCGAGGGTGGAACGTCCATCACACCAATGACGTACACCTCATGCGCTGCTTTAGGAATGAAACCGCTGAGCACCGCTGCACTCTGCGGTAGCTCCGCATCACCGAGCGAGAAGCAGCCACACCACAGATCGATCACTTCGTACGGCATACGCGCCACCATAAAACGTGACTCTCCACTCACCTTGAACTGAGGTGCGTTTGGGCGACTGATGGTTGTCCCATGAACGTCAATCAGCGCATCGTTGTCGTCGCTGGGACACAGTGCGGGGCACCACGTGATGGAGTTGCGACGCAGCAGACACGCCAGCTCGTAAAACTTGCGCCGACGCATGGTCGATGTAAACTCAAGCTCGTACGGGTGCGGCGCGTCGAAAAAATGCAGTGTCAGCCGGCGTGAATGAGCAGAATCGCTTTCCACGCGGAAGAGGTTGGCCGCTGGTTGCTCAAAGGATTTTTTCCCGTGCATGTCGTAGTTACCGAATTTGCGCGCAAGGAAGTCAACCAGCCAAATGCGGTCTTTGCGTGTCACACTTGTTGAGGACCCCTTCATCTTGACAACCTTGAAGGGTTCTTGCAAATATCGGTTGTTTGGCAGTGCGTGCGAAGGAATCACCAGCGTGGCCACGTTTTGTGTCGGTGCAAATATCTCAGGCCGCGCATCGGTGTTCGACACCGTGTGGAGGCCGTGGGCGGACTCGGTGAACGAGGCGTGTGCCGCAGCGCCGTGAAGTGATCCGCGATGTTGCGACACCACAGAGAGGTCGGTGGCTGGTACAGTAGCCGCTGGTGTTGCCCTGTCTGTCAACAGATCCGTAATAGGTGGTGTTGGATCACTGGCGCCAGTAGAAGAAGGTTCCGCGCTCGGAAGCACGTCGGCGCGTGTGGGTACTGGTAGTTGCTGATGCAGGCGGCCAACCGAGCTCGGAGTAGCTGGGTCCCTATGCAGTGAGGCGGCTGTTGCGGCAGCAGGTTCTTCGACACCTTGCAGCGGTTCCTCGTCCAGCGATCCCACATCGTCTAGCACAATACTGTCATCGAAGTCGATGTCCTCGTCGAGCGACAGCTCATCCGCTTCACCGCTGTCGGTGTCATGCTCGGCGGTCCCATCGCGACTGTCATTTAGATCGTGCTCCTGCAAAGCCGCGTCGAGGTCGTCAAAGTCGTCATCGTTGTCTAGAATAATGTCGTCCGCGGCGATGAGATCATTACTGGGAATATCAGTTGTGATGGGACTTGGTGAGCCGTCACCAAGGTCGGCTGCACGAACATCATCGATGTTGTCACCAGGGTTCAAAGCGACAGAGGTTGAGCGGTGGCCTTTCATCTGTGACTCGGCGGCATTTTGCTCGTTCTCAAGCGTGGCCACCGTTTCCCGCATCTTCTCCACCGCCTGCTGCGTTGTTGGGCTTCCCACGTGTCCAGAGGAGAGAGCTTCGATTTGCCGCAGAAGGTCGTCGATGCGTCGTTCTTTTTCATCATTGGCATTTTTCAGGGCCTCGATCTGTGTCGTCTGTGCGTGAAGACGTTCCTCCAGTTCACGCATGTACTGTTCGCGCTCCTGCATCATCTTGCGTGTTTCGGCGAGTTTGTCTTCCAGCGACGAGTCGAGATCCTTCTTGACGGCTTCACTTGCAGCCAGCTCCTCCTGCAGACGTGCTCGCTCCGCCTCCGAGGCGCCGTGCAGCTGCTGCTTGAGAGACTCGATTTCTTTCTGGAGTGAGGCAATGACTTCATTGTTGTTAGACTCGTTGATGACCGCTTTGTTGACAATTTTCTTGGCGCGTTCAGCATAACGTAGCGTGCTCATCGTCTCCTCATACTGGATGGAGGAAGGACTGACAGTGGCCAGCATGACGGTCTTCGAGTTGCCTCCCAGATTGTCTTTCAGAATCCATGTGAGGATCGAGTCGCGGTACGGGATGTGACGCGATTTGCCTGACTCTTCCACCTCCGCAAGCGCGCTGATGACATTGCCAAGACTGGTGAGCGACTGGTTAATGTTGGCTCCTTCCGCCAAGCGCTTGCCCGTGGCCATGGTCTTGGAGGCGCGCTCGCTGCCGGCCAGGTCCACCAGGTTCAGTCGCGACGTCGTCGTCGACACCACCGTGCCGCGCTTCCTCTTCTGCGTGAGGGTCACGACAAACACTGCATGGGAGCGACTGCTCGTGGCGTTCATGGCAGTGGAGGCGGTCGTGCGCACCTTATTTCCGTCGTTCATCAGTTGAAGACATTCTGACTGCGATGCCACGACAAACTTGGCTAGACCTTCGATAAAAGGACCGAACTTTGGGTGTTCACGAACGCGCAAAGTGGTGTCATCGTAGCCACCTTTTGTGGGCCGCAGCAAGCAGCGGACTTTTTCATTGTAGATTTCGTAATAGGACACTTCCACGAGAGTCTCCACGCCGCTTTGCCGCAAGCGCGCACATTCGGCAAACAGCGTCTGCGCAATACGCGGAACAAGGCCCGGCTGCTCCTCAGTGCCCATCATGCAATACGTTTTCCCGCTCCCTGTTTGCCCGTAGGCAAAGATGCAGCCGTTGTAGCCGGTGAGCACATGGTTCAAGAGCTCCGCACCGACGTGGTCGTAGACGGTCTGCTGCGTCGCCTCCGGGTTCGTGGAGTCGGTCAGCCGCACACCAGTCGACCAGAGGGCCTCATCGTACAGGAACGTTCTTCCTGTGCCAGCCAGGTTGTCCACAACCGTCACCTTGTTGTCGTTCATCCGGAGAACGACATCCGAAGCATCGGCACCCTCGTTAGCGTTCAGGGGCCGGCTACGAACGGCTACCTTGACAGACATGAAGTACGCGGTTCTGTTTCCCAAGCACGTGCACAAAAACGGGCACAGAGAAAGGGTAAAGAGGGGAGAAAGCTATATAGGCACCAGTAGTGTGCAGTAGTGCGTGCAGGAAACTAGAAAGAAAAATGGTCGATAAACAAACAAACAAAAAAGGAGTCGTTAGATTCCTCCACCGCCGCAAACGCGACGTGGTAAAGAGGCAGGGGTTTTCCACAGCTTTACACTCACCTTCTTCAGTTGTGAGTCCTGCGACGTTCACGGATTGAGCAGCGAGGGCCAGTCACTGTGGTTCACAACACGTACGCTGAGCCACACAGAAGGTGGAGGGGAGAAGGGAGCGGTATGAGAAAGTAAATACCACATCACGCAGCAGCAAGCAACGGGCGCAAATGAGAAGGGATGCGTAGAGAGAACAAGGTGCGTTGGAAAGAGAAGCGAGATCCCTGTGGGGCCACCGGTGTCTCGGCTTTGTTCGACACAATCTGCGTCGTTGTGTGCTCACGGAATACAACGTGCGCGCGCTGCTAACAACAAAAAAAGGCAGAAGAGATTTCGTAGGTAACACTCACGGCGAGAATAACGGAAGGAAACTATGATATCCACCTCCAACCAGACAGAGACACACACACACTCACTGAACACCGGTTGCTGTTAGGCCGAAGGCCAAGCCGGGCGCTTTCCCCGTAAGATGGAATCATACAGGTCGTTGAGCGTTTTTTCGGAGAGAACCGTCGCACCTTTTTTGGCTTTCTTCACCTCGCCACCGCAGCCCACAATTACTTCCTGCGAAGACGTGCGCAGCTTGGCAGGTAGTTCAGTGAGGTTGAAGGAGAGGCCTTCAAGAATAGGCACATGATGCCCGCGGTGAATTGCCTTGTGAAGCGCCGCGGTGGTGTACGTGTGACTGTTGTCGTGGTGGAGCGACGCGCCGTGCTTTTCGACGACTTCGGGTGTCACGGTATCAGCGTCCAAAATCTTTTCCGTGGCGATGGGGATACCGCGTCCAACGGCGATGAGGAATTTGGGTGTACGCGTCGCAGGGGCTTTCACCACGAGAAGATTGGCCTTTCGTACGTCCTCGACTGTACGGCCGCCAAGTCGCTTCACGGCTTTTTTGGCCTCAGCCTTTTCGTCGCTGTCCATTCCAGTGAAGCAAGTGATAAGTGGTGAGTGTGACGCAGAAGTCGAAACCACAGTGGTTGCACGCGTCCGCGCGGCTTTCTGTGGCGAGGTCGACAGCGAGCCCACGGGAGAGGCGGCTCGTTTGCGTGAAGACGCCTTCGGGCTGTCGCGCCTCGCGCGCACAACATCATCTTTTTGTAGGTAAGGTGTTGTGGCGGCTGTCGCGCCACCAGTGGAAGTGGACGGCGCGTGCGTACACCCGCCAGCCTGCAGGAGTACGAATTGTCGCTCCACGTCCCCAAACACGATGCGACAGCCTGGCGACAACTGGTAGTAATGATTGGGCTCTAGGCGCACACCAGTGCCTTCATGAACAGACAAGAATGTACCGTTCGTACTATTGCAATCGGCGATCCACGCATCACCGTTGGCAGCGATGTCTATGAACGCCTGCATCCGACTGATAGCCGCGCGCGGAGATTCCAGACTCACGAACGACACTCCTTCCACGGGTACCGCACTACGTCCGACCACATTTTTTCCCTCTAACAAGGGTGTCGTTGTAACACCGTCCGTCAGCGCATACATGGCCGAAAGCGAGGGAGCGAATAGTAGTCTTGAGCAGCCAGAAGTACGAGAAAGATCAGTGACACTGCGCTGTGTTGGTGATTGCAGGGACAAGGACGACCCTGTTCAGTGGCCAAAACAGACAGAAGTACAACTGTGTATAAACACAAAGAAAAGGGGAAAGGAGGCAGAGGTAGTATCATGTGGTGTGAGTGTAGTGTGTGTATGTATGCGAAGGAAGTAAGTTGCGCGGTTTGCTTCCATGGAAACCCAAAAAAGGAGCTATCAACGCTTGCTGTACTCATCGATGGAGAACAGCACGTACGTGATAAGTGGTGACGAAGATGAATCACCTCTTTTGAGCCCGTGTGGCGCCACGCGGAGAAATGGGTCGACGCATCCCACGGGCCGGCGCCACCACCTCTGTCAGTGCTTTGTGTTTGTTCGTCCAAACCTCAATGGTAGCCTACCGACGGCGCAGTCCATGGCAGCACAGGTGAAGTAGCCACAACCGAATCACGACACCGCGTTGCCAGATAGGGAGGTCTGAATGATATATAAAAAAAAGCTGAAAAGACCCAAGACACGAAAAAAAAAAAAGCCTGCATTGTTGCAGGAAGGGAAACGAAAAACAGAAAAACGAGTTATTTGGTGTCCAGTGCGGCTCGCCCGAGGTGCATGCTTGCGCGACGTTGCGTTTGACGAAGCAGACGTGACGACAGCACTGTGCTCGACGGCATTACTTGCGCCGAGGTGCGTCTTGGGAAACACTGGGATAGAAAGAAAAGAAAAAAAGAGCAACAAAGCGTTGGCTTCCTTGTCGCAAGGGAGTCAACGAAAGTGACTACGTGACACCTGTGGGAACAAAAAGAAAAGTGAAGAAAAAAAGCACGGGTGGTGCTAGGCACACACGTTTTTGATACTTTGATGGTTTGTCGTCACGTAGTCTGCTGTGTTTGATATCGCGAAGATTTTCACCGTACACAACGGGTGAAACCTCACGACCTTGACTAGTTTCGAGCACCGTGGAAAAAGAAAAAAAGCATTTTGTAGATGTGCGAACGGGAAATTTTTTTACCGGCACGTTGGTTGGGTCTTCTCCTTCTTCTTTTTTAGGATGAATCGAGTCCAACAAGTACTCCGCGACGGACTGCTATTTGTCCTGCATTTGCATGTCCCGCGGTGAGTGGAAACGGTCTGGTTGTCACTTCTCCAAGGGACCGTTGAACGCATACAAAGGCTAAAAAGAAGTGAAGGTAGACATCAACAAGGTAGAGAAAAAGACAAGTGGCGGTTCTCAAAGGCACAGAAACAAACAACAACAGTGAAAAGAAAAAGGCCTGTGGGCAACTGGTGCTGTGGCTAAAAGACGACTGGCCAGCGTCCTGCATGAAGTGACAAACACAATGCAAGGGACGACAGACCAAGGCCCTTCAAGCGCAAGGGACCGCCACACCATGGCAGGATGCGGTTGAACGAGTGCACACGTGGCCAACAACGATACACGAAAAAAAAAAGAGGTCCACCGAAATGCCGGACAACTAGCGGAATGTGTTTTTGTCTGCGGGCAAGTGTACGTTTGTGTGTCTGTGCGAAACAAAGTGATTTTACACGACAACACGTGCAACACACGCAAATACACAAGCAAAAAAAAAGAAGAAAAAGCCAGACGCCGACCGTTTACTCGTTTACCGGTTCTTTCGTTCACTACGCGGACATTCTCGTTTTACGTGTTCGTTTTTTTTTTGTTCGTTGCTGGCGCGCGTTCACCACCACGAGTGTGCCACACGTAAAAAAAAAAGAAAATAAATAAACAAAAAAAATTTAAGCTGAGCGTGTCGCGATGCTCACGTTTACTGCGCGGCGTTCTTCGCGCGTTCCCTGTCATCGTTGGGCTCCGGATCGTTCTGCGCCACCTCATCGTTCCCCTCGTTCCACGGGTGCAAGAAGAAGTACTCGATGGTGACGGTGACCAGACCAACGCAACCAAAGAAGATAAACGCAATGGCCTGGCCCTTGTCTTGATTCCCTGAGGGACCGCCGGACATGCCCTCCGTCGCAATGGGATAGCAGATGTTGATGACCATATTCAGCACGAACATGACACCGGTCGTCCAGGCAGAGCCAATGGGGCGGAACGACTTGGGAAACACATCGATCGCGAGCACGAAGAAGCACGGCCCCAGACCGAATTCGTAGGACATGATGAACAGCGCGATGCCGATGATAGCGATGACCTCCTTGGCTGTCTTGACTTTGGTCACACCAGGATACACGGGAATGCCACTCAGGAAGAGACAGCAAAGAGACCCGACCAGTGTCGTGACGAGAAACAGTGTGCGCATCGAAAACTTCTTAGAAAGAGGGATGGCACCAAACGCAGTGATCGAGTTCCAGCCGAGGACGATGATGTTGCCAACGAGCGGGTCCAAGCCGAGGTTGGTCATGATGGTAGGCGCGTAGTTCATGTTGGCGTTAATACCCGTCAGCTGTAGGGTGCAGGCCATTGCCAGACCAATGAGGCAGGGACCAATCATTTGAAGGCAGGAGTACTTCTTCTCTGGAGCGGCGTGCGCGTGGTCACGCCGGTCGACGTCCTGGTCCTCGTACTCCTCGCTCTCGTCCACACTCGCGTCGTTCTTTGTCACAAACGGGAGGAACATGGTCATGACAGACATGAGAGTGGTGAAGCAGATGAAGCCCTGCATTCGTCCCATGACGTTCGCATCGCGATCAGCACCGTAAGAAATGGTATTGCCAAGAATGATGCCGATGATGGCAGCGAAGAACGAGCCGAACGCTGTGAACACCTGGAAGAACGTGCCCAGCATCTTCTGATACTTCTTGGGCGCGAACGTGTCAACGTACGACGGCGCGGCAATAGCCTGCCAGCCCATCGCGAAACCCAGGATGATACGCGCCACAAAGAGGATCCAGTACTGGAACAACCCAGTGGCGACGTGCTGTAGAATCGCGCCTACCGTCGCGATGGCACCAATGAGGAAGAACGACAGACGGTAGTTGCACTTCTTGGTCAACAACCCCCCACCGAGTGAGCCAACGGCCGCACCCATGATCATGGCGCCGGCAAACAGACCACTCATGATGGAGCTGTAACCAACACGGTTACCACACTTCCTGGCACCGTAGTTCCACACACAGTCCCCACCTGGTGCGTTCGTGCACTCATCAAGTGTCTTGTAGTCCAGGTAACACGAGGTCTTCTTCGCCCAGCCGCACACATTGCCGGTGAGGTTAGCAGCGTTATCGGCAGGTGCCGCCATCCATTTGCAGTCGGCGTTCGACAGCGTTTCACAGGGCGTACGTGCCTTGTAGAGGGAGCAGTCGGCAGCGTACTTGTTCAACTGACTGTAGGTACCAACCAGGCCAATGTGATAGCCGTACAACGTTGGGATCAAAATGTTCGGCAGCACAATGAGGAAGTTGGCGCAGGTGAAGAACTTTGTGTCGGCGTCAGCCATATCCCCCGGTGGAGCATCAGCGCCGCCTCTCTGATACGGCGCTTGCGCTGCACCAGGGATTGCAGCCACAGTGATGTCAGCGGGGTCTACCTCTTTTTCAAGCTGAAGCTTGAGGTCTTCGTCGACTTCGGTGTTGGTCATAGCGGGAGCTGGGATACTTAACGTTGAGCAGAGAGTAAGTTTGTTGTTTGAGCGTTTTATAAAGTCTTAGCTAACGGGAAACGTGAGGGGCAGCGTCGCAGAGCACAGGAAAGGCGTAGATTGTGGGAAGACATTGCGACGGGCAACGACGTAGGTCGGCTATGTAGTACGCTTTTCAGTGCAACTCTCACCCACACGCGGGGACGAAGAGATGAGTCACCACCGTGACAAGGCCGCAGGACCACTTTCACAGGGCCGCGCGCGACTGACTGAGAGAAGCTCAGAGAGAGCGGGGACGGATGAGGTGTCACTGACCATCATTTGACCACGTGGGCAATCCTGAAAAACAACAGGAAAAAAAGAGCCGCGTGAGGACTAAAAGAGAGAAAGAGAAATGAATAAATAAAAACACGTTTTCTCTGTGGGTGTGTGTTTGACAAGTAGTTTTTCGTCTGAAGAAAAACAATGCGCC